>PVKS010008206.1:31456-69529 GCA_004027875.1 Aplodontia rufa
AAAAAAAAAAAAAAAAAAAAAAAAAAAAAAAAAAAAAAAAAAAAAAAAAAAAAAAAAAAAAAAAAAAAAAAAAAAAAAAAAAAAAAAAAAAAAAAAAAAAAAAAAAAAAAAAAAAAAAAAAAAAAAGATCCTAACTGCAATTATGTCTAAACAAAAGGGCAATCTAAAAAGAATCAGATTCATCAGTCACTGGAAACATACGTACATGATAACTATGCATAAATCAGTCTAGTTTATAATTTATCTATTTTCTGAAAACTGCTTTCTTTTAGCTTTTGACCTAATACAAGAACGAAATAAGGATCTAAAAAGGAAAATTCTGAGCACTATTGAGCTGATATACAAGCTTCTTTCAAAGAAAACTTTTACAATGCTCTGATAAGTGGGATAAAAACACAAAACACATATTGTCTCTAGTGTACTTTAAAAAATTATTATAAATCAAAAGCAAAATACATGCTTAAGTTAGGTATTATAACATTTTAAAGCTAGATATAAAGGTGCTTTGCTATATATATATATATATATAATATATATATTAAAGTAATGACAGTTAACAAGTTAAATAGCAAAGACTGAAAAAGAGAATTACCTGCTCTCTAATGGGGGCAGGGGTGGGGGGAGACATTAGCAAGCATAGCTAGCTCATGTGCTTAAAAATGTTATATATGGAGGAGAGGCTTTTCTTATCAGTTTTAGATGTCTGGCTCCTAGACCTAAGGCTGTTGGTGGCAGAAAAACAACTCAAGCTGGTCATCATTTGAAGCAGAGCAAGAGTCTTTAAAGAAAAAGAACAAAATTGCCTGGTGACAGCTTGTCAAGAACATACCCTGGGAACCTCCTCCACTGTCAATCTACAATCAGTGTCTGAACCAAGAGGACTGATGTTGTCCAGATCTTGGGATTTTCTGTCAAAGCCTTTTTAAAGAAGCACACGTAAGAAACACAGAGCACACACTGGCAAATAACAATATTACCGAGGCTGTCAAAGTGATCTGTT
This sequence comes from Aplodontia rufa, assembly GCA_004027875.1. Lineage (NCBI taxonomy): Eukaryota > Metazoa > Chordata > Mammalia > Rodentia > Aplodontiidae > Aplodontia > Aplodontia rufa. The sequence goes on from PVKS010008206.1 coordinate 32,457, forward strand.
TGGTGTTTTCCTCCATTCTGCTATCATGCTTCTTTGCATTAAATCAGTTTAGGAGACAAATAAACAGCCTTTCAAATTTCCTTTGCTGTCAGAAACTTGACAAGAGAAAATCTTAAACTGAGATTCACCTACCTGAAGCATGCCTTGGCCATTTGCTTCTATGGTACCTTCATAAGTAACATGCAATCGTGTCAAGGGTTTGTCACATCTACAATGCAAAAATATAGTCCCTTATTTTGTTAATGACATATAATTCACTACAAATAAATCTGAAAATATAGGTACTATAAAAAATTGAAACCACTCCAAATATCAAAAGCTAGAAATAAATGACTACTGCCTACATTCTTGGTCCTGAACTTCTCAAACTTTTCCCTAAGCAAATCTATAAATACATATTTAAATTAAAGTGAGACAACATATTGCTTTGAAGCCCACTGTTCCTCTGTATAAGAGCAGTTTCTCTTCTGTAGGGTAGCTGAAAAACTTCTCAGATGTATATACATAAAAAAAATCAAAATCTAGGGGCTGGAGCACTGGCTCAGCAGCTAAAGCGCTTGCCTGACATGTTCAAGGACCTGAGTTCGAACCCCAGCACCACGTACACAACTAAATGTCAGAGAAACAAAGGCCAGATGGAAAAGTAAACAAAAATTCAAACATTCATTCTTTCTCTGTCTCTCTCTTAAAAAAAAAAAAAGAAAGAAAAGAAAAGAGAAATAAAAAGAAGAAAATCTATGATATTTCACTATTAGGCCGAAATTCACAATCTAAGGAAAACGTAGACTATTGGGCAATAAATCATATACAATTCTCAAATGGCCTCTATTTTCATGTGCATATAGAAGAGTATCTTTTTTTTTTTTTTTTAAAGAGAGGAGGACAGTGAGAGAGAGAGAAAGAGAGACAAAGAGAATCAATTTTTATTGAGTTTTTCATGTGGCTTTCGTTGCTCTGACACTTAGTTGTGTACATGGGTGGGTGCTAGGGTTTGAACCCGTGCACTTGCGTTTGCCGGGCAAGCGCTGTAACCACCAAGCCACCGCTCCAACCCCCTAGAAGAGTATCTTGAGGAAAAGTCAAGCCACATAAATTCTTATCTGCACATTTTTATATTAATAAACATGACAGATGAACCTAGTACCTATACATCACTAAGGCTCAATTGTTTTATTTCCCTTTCAAAACACTATGGTCACAGAGGTGTTGACCTTCCTTTTATTATATTAAAAATCAATTTCAATTAATTAATAGCATTTGGTGATGACATTTTTTCTTTACTAGATTTTTCCCCCCTTGATGAGCTTATTGCATAGAAAGCATATCTTAGCTGGGTGTGGTGGTGCATGCCTATAATTCCAGTGATTCAGGAGGCTGAGGCAGGAAGATAGCAAGTTTGAGACTAGCCTCAGCAACTAAATGAGACCCTGTCTCAAAAACAAAAAGGACTGAGATTGTACTCAGTGGTAAAGCTCCCCTGGGTTCAATCCACAGTACCAAAAATATGCACATACATACATAAAATTATAAAAGAATGTAACAGAGATTACATCCAAACTCCTTATGCAAGGGTAGCAGTAACTTTTGGTTTGAAGGGGAGGATGATTATATTAAAAAAATAATTTATGAGGGGCTAGAGTGGTGTGGTGCATTAATAGAGTACTTGCCTGGCATGCACAAGGACCTGGGTTAGAACCCCAGCACCAAATACACAATTAAGTGTTAGAAAAACAATAACCGGATGAAAAAATAAAATTGATTCTCTCTCACTCTCTATAATAATAATTTAGGTGGTTAGGTGGGAAGCACTATTAATTTACTGAGATTTTCTTCCTTTCTAATTTTAATGAGTCCAGATATATTTCTGGCAAAATATAGTCTATTAGACTATTAACCTCAAACCAAGAAGGTAATTCAGTGCAAGTTCTATTCTAAGAATTTTATTCTAAGAGTTATATCAAAATAACCCCATCATGATCTCCTTTGCAGACAGAAAAGCAAAACGCAGAAAACATTTAAGTAATCTGTTCAAGTTATTAAACAAGGTAGCAAACACGTGAACCCAGGTGATCCAACTCATTGGTCCAACTGGACCACAGTTTCAGATATAAGTATACAATCCCTTGAAGAAAGTCCAAAGGTTTGAGTTTTGTGTGTTTTTTTTTTTAAATCTTCCTTTTCTTGATCCTACTTTCCAAGCCATTTTTTTCTGAGAGAGACCACCTGTGAGGATACTCTGAAAAACAAAGAAGCAGGATCCAGAAATCTCTGGAATGTCAGTCAGGACTTCAATACAGAACTTTTGACCATTGTTATCCATGACTGATGTTGGTAACTTTATATTACAGTTCTCACTATAATTACGAAATTGCTAGAAACTGTTTTTTATTTGTTTTAAGTATCCTTCAACTTCCCAACAGGTCTCATATTTTAGTCCTAGCAAAGCTTTTATGCTTCTGTCCCAGGAATCAAAGACATAAACTATTTTGGCTCTCTGCAATTCACAAAGCCTGGCTAAGGTATTTGCTGATAATCAAAGGGCTAATACACATGCCAGAAACTGGGATTTTGAAAAGCCTTGAATTTTCTGACACCCATGTAGTCCCTTACACTTTACAAACATCAATCCTTATCTCTTCATCCTCCCTTCTAAAGTGCGTACATGTTTCTGGTTCTGTGGAATAGACTGATTTTAATTACATTCTTCAACTCATTTATGAAGCAGCTAAAACGAAAATAAACAAATAAGATCAATGAAATATAAATACGTTAAAAAGGTACCAAATTAAATTCTGTCTATGAAAGGCAAGAGGGCAATCTTGGTCTCATTTAGGGGCCAAATTACTGTATCTCATTCACGTAGTAGCCTGCCAGTCTGCATTTGACCTGTCCCTACTTCCTCACGTGATGTGCAAATGTGTGTCCTGTCACATTGGTGCCAAATGAATAAACCCTGTGATTAATCTACAAAATCAGTACCAAAATGGTCTGAACAAAACATCTGTATTCCTTCTAGAGACTAAAAGAAGAGAGAAGAAAAGCAATCTTCTGAACTCTGGTCCGGCCAGATGACATAGCAGAATGTTATTTTTAGTTCTATGTACCATATTTTGAGAGAAATCAGTGAATGCTGGTATGTCAAAAGCGGGTTTGGAACCCCAAGAAGAGTAAGTAAGTATACTATGGACTTATGTTCACTGTTAGAACTGTCAGGAAGGACTGGAGCGGTGGCTGAGAGGTTTCGGCACTTGCCTGGCAAGCACGAGGACCCAGGTTCAAACCTCAGCACCACGTACACAACTAAGTGTTGGAGCAACTAAGGCCATGTGAAAAACTAAATAAAGTTGTTTCTCTCTTTCTCTGTCTCTCTGTCCCTCTCTCTTTATTAAAAAAAAAAAGAAAAGAAAAGAACTGTCAAGAAAACGTTTACAAGATATAGCAAAGGTGGGGGTGAATGTTAAAGAAAATTAGATATAATACTAGATTTATTCTAAGTCCAGAAGGAAGAACCAGGAATGGGGGAGGGTCTTATTTGTAAGACAAATACTTTTAGTGAATAAAGTGTTAGGTAATAACACTAGCAGCCATCAGTGGAGCAGACAGAGGTAATACAGTGAATTTCCCATCACTGAAGTTGATCAGTTGATTAGAACTTTTAGTAGGCAGCTACACCACATGACTTTCTGGGGTTCCTCTCATCTCTAACATGCCATGGTTCCAAAATGCTGTACACATTCTCTTCCATTTCTGGCTTTATTTTCTCCCCATCTTTTCAGGTTATTTAATCTTTTTATCCACTTTTTATTACCTCAGTGATGCCCTTGGCCGTCTGAAATAAGTTTTTCTTTCACTTCACAAACACCTTTGAAGCCACCTAAGCAGATATATCTCCTCAAGTTAAATTCCTTTAGGAGTAATTCCCCCTCATCACTAATTCCAAACAAAAGAACTACAAACTATGATAAAAATTATTAGAAAGTGAAAATGCAAAACAGTGGTTAACATGAAATACACACCTAAAAATGTACATATAGTATGCTAGATCATGTCCTCATCTGTACTTATAAAGTCAATCCATGTGTTTTCAAATGGACTGGGAATTTCCTCTAGATTAGGGAATGTGTTAACTATTACAGGGTTTTAAAGACGTTGGCATCCAAGTTAACTGTAAGATATGTCTTTTCTGTCAAACTTGAAAGATTGTGATGTATAACCTACTACCTCCGTTTGAGATCCCCCTCCTCCTTTGAAGATAGTAACTCCCTCACCTGTGTACACCTACCTCTTTCCAAGGACCCCTTCCAGTACCCACCCATCCTCCTCTGGTGAACTCTGAATCACAACCCTCTCCAGGTGTGCTGCGAACCCCCTACCCTTATTCTACTCCCTCTTGCACCTGCCTCCACCTAATCACAGCCAATCACGCAGACTGTGCACCTGAGCTCCTCCAATTAGAGCGAAGGGCAGTATTGCGTCAGGTTGGAATTAAAAACTCCTCACTTCTTTGCTAGGCATGCATTTTTCTTTCACCCTTGGCCCAAGTAAAATTTCTGCCTTGCTCACCTACACTCGACCACGTGTTTGATTTCATTTATAACATAACTCAGACTGGTTATGCCTCTCCTCAGTGTTGTCAGGTAAAATAATAGTCATTTAAAAATCCCAATAAATTAGCAACTTCCACAAAATCTGCCAATAGTACACAGAGAAAACCAAACTTAAAATTCCTAATAGGCTGTTCTACACAAATAATGTTTATATTCCGGCTTACTTTTAAATCTTGCCCCTATCTTCTCCTCCAGAAAGAAAAGTCATAAAATGTACTAAACAAAAAAGAGGATAAGGAGGAACATTTAAATATTGAGGTTCTACTTAATGTTAGTGACTTCAAACACAAAACTCCTCAATTCTAAACAAAACTTTGAGAAGACAAAACTAAGGCAAAATGGTAGAAGTCAAAGAGTTCAAGATTTTGATTTTAAAAAATGCAACTTTTCTAACAATGAGAGCTTATTGACAGATTGATAGAGCATTTATGAGAAGATATTCCCAGCGCAAAGGCAGATATGAGGATAAGAAACTATCTTTCTAACGGCTGTTAATATGGTCTCATGGTAAAAAAGTCCTTCTAATTCTAAGGGTATAACATTTTTTATTATTACCTTTCCCATTCTGGAAAATCTTCAAGACTCTGTCTTGTAAATGTCACCAACCCAGTAGGTTCTACAAAAGCAATAAAACAAAAACACACAAAAAGTAAGTTTCAACTGTGAATTCTTTAGAACAAATAAGGAAATACTACTTCTAGTATATAGACTTGAAATACATTTCCTCGGTGTCTGGGAGGGATTTTTTCTGGAAACCTCTTTGTGGATATCAAAATCTGTGGATGCAGATTTATATTTGCAGATAAACCAACATGTATCCTACTATATACTTTAAATCATTTCTAAATTACTTAAAATGCCTAATAAAATGTAAATGCTAAGTCGGTTGTTGTTCAGTATTGTGAAGGAAATGATGACAAGGAAAAATGTCTGCACGTGTTCAGTGCAGAAGTAATTTTCTTTTTTTTTTTATTATTTTCAATCCATGGCAGGCTGAATACTCAGATGGCCTCATATACAAAGGGCCAACATACAGCAGAATATTGATTTAAAATAATTATCCTTACATTAGGAACACTGTTAATAAAATAGTAAGTCCTCTTTAAAATTATATAAGTAACAGACTATAGTAGGATTTGAGGGCTGGTACTTTTTGGTGGCATTTTAAAAACTGAATACACTTTTAAAAAGAGAATTAAAGATACACAGTTGCTATAGCTTAAGCAATAAAGACAAAATAAAATTCCAATTTATAGACTACTTTTCAAAGAAATGTCTTAACTCTACACTCAAAGACTGGTGAATAGATACACATCTATATGCTTTATAGTGAAATGGTGAAATGTCTAAGATTTAAAAAGGAAATCTTTGGGATGTCCTTCAGACTTAGCACAACTAAATCCAGGGTTTATGACTGGCAAATGCTCTACTTGTAAGCAGGCACCTTAGCTGTAGGAGGAATAACTGTATTCTAAGACTTTAGAGAAGATGACATTTTTAAAGGGACAATAGATTTGAAAGGATTAAAATGAAGTATTACTAACAAAACCAATAATTTCAGAGGATAGGATCATTTTTCGTTAGGATTACTCTTTTTGTTTTTTAAAGTCAGTGGCAAATGCAAAAAATAAATCAGCTGGCCAGAAGTAATTTGTCTGCTTCAAATCAAAAAGGAAAGAAAAAAGGCCACACCATGTTTTCTTCTCTAACAAAAAATAAAACAAAATAAAAACACCTCTTAAGCCCAAAGTAAGATGTCAGGAATATTAGTGATGATGGAGCCCAAAAGAAGCTTTGCCATAATTTCATTCATACAGGCAATTCTACATTTCTTTACTCCCAATGATATGTACTAACAACTTAAAAATCATGTGGAACATCTACATTAGAACACAATTTATGGGGGCTGGAGCGGTGGCTCAATGGTTACGACGCTTGCCTGGCATGCGCTAGTACAGGGTTCAAAAACCAGCAACCCACGTACACAACTACGTGTCAGAGCAAAAAAAGCCATGTGAAAAACTCAATAAAAATTGATTCTCTCTGTCTCTCTCTCTCTCACTGTCCTCCTCTCTTTAAAAAAAAAAAACAACACACAATTTTTTATTAACATGAGTTTTAAAATATTCTTCAGATACTAACTTTAAGACAAAAAGATACCATATTTAAAACTCCCAAGAAGCCAAACAATTCAAACATTAGAGTAGCAATTCTTTTAATAGGAAATTAATGTCTATTTTGTCATTCAGCCACTTGGCAGAGAAGAACATTAAAAGTCCTCCATACATCCTGAGAGACCAGGAGAAATTAATAAATGCTGTTGGCAAAGCAAAAGAAAAGGCAGAAGGATATGTATGGTTCTTTAGATAAAATTCCTAACAAAGATGCCTGGAGAACACATCTGTTAGCTTTTTTCCATAAAAAGGCAAATTTTACCTCAGAAGAGGGTATTATGTTACTCAAACACTTTCCTTAATAAAATCACAGTATTATGTATGAATCATCAATTTTTAAATATGTGATTGCAAGATATTTTATCTAAAATTATATCAAAAATAACGATTCAGGGGGCTGGAGCCTTGCTTAGTGATTATGGCGCTTGCCTGGCATGCATGAGGACATGGGTTTGTACCCCAGCACCACATACACAACAGAGTGTTGGAGCATTGAAAGCCACACGAAAAACTAAGTAAAAAATTGATTTTTTCTCACTGTCCCTTTCTTTAAAAAAAAAAAAATTCAGAAGGCTCTAAAATGTTTGTCTAAAGATTCTCACCGTGAATATAAAATATAGATGTTTAACAATAATGAAAAGTTGAGCCTGATGGAATTATTTTTACCGGTTCTAAAATGAATGCTTTTTCACATATTAAGTTTCTGAAAATATGCCTTTTACAATGGAGCTACTCTGACATGGGTATGGATTAAAATAGAAGTTTCCCCAAGAATATAGGCATCTGTGTCAGCCCTTATCTGGAGGCATCACCAAACTAAAACCACCCAAATTTAGCTCTCTATTGTAGACCTTTACAGACCACGCTGGTCATTATCCTTGACTCAAGGACCAGAACTTTGATGCTTTATGCAATAGGTTTCCTATTAGATTCTCTCATCCTATTTCCTCATTCTTAGTAGTATATAATGTGATGGCACTTCCTACCATTTATGATGATTTAATGAAATATGGCACTCTGAATAGATTTCTGAAGTCTATTCAGTAGGCACCAGGACCTCAATACAACTACTTACTACACTGTAAACTTCTTTAATTCCTGTTGCTATTTCCTCCTTTAGTCATTTGTGTGTTACATCCTGAAAACCTATGGCAACATTTCATCTTATTTCTACAAAGACTTAAATTATAATGTACAATGAAAAAGCCAGAAAATAAAATGTCAAATTACAATTTATTTCTTCAACCTAACTCTCAAGACATGATGGCATTTTCATTTCTAGTTGGAAAAAAATTTGCTTTTTCCTCAATTTGAAATCCTAAAACTTAGAAAGCAAATTAGCTTTCAGAGAAGGTATACATGATTTGATGCTCAAGACAGAAAAGTTAACTCTCAATTACTTGTAATAATCATATTTAGATTTAAAATAATAAAAGAAAGTCTAACAAATAGTTGATTTGGGGTCTCATAAACCTGAATAATTCTGCATCTCACACTGTAATGTTTCATTCAGTACTGAGCACAAAACTGAAATTCAATACACTATCAAAGAAGAATATTACTTTTCCCTTAAATGTCAAAATGATATTTCTTTCTAAAATTTGAACAACATCCAGATGGGCACTGTAGTACATGCCTGTAATCCCAGTGACTCAGGAAGCTAAAGCAGAAGAGTCGTAATTCAAGATCATCCTAGACAACTTAGTGAGACCCTGTCTCAAAACAAAATAAATAAACAAACAAACAGGGGAACTGGGACTGTAGCTCAGTGGTAGAATGCCCCTGGGTTCAAGACTGAATACATACACACATAAAAATAATGTCCATTTCACATTCAAGGGAAAAAATTAGAAATACACTGTAATCTGAAACAATTAAAAGGATAGAAGAAAAATAATATCTGAATGATTTCAAGACATGCTTATAAAACCACCCCACAAACCGGATGACCAGAGCTGAAAAGAACTCATTTCACCTGACTAGTGTTGACTTGCCTACTTAGCAAAGGCTATTTGCAAGGTTGTCTGGTTTCCTTTATTATCAACTTACAGGAAAGGCTACCTACTGGTAAGTCGGTAACACATTAAGCATGTATCTTCTTGTTTAATATCTCCAACTATTCTGTGAGATAATTACCATTATCATTTTATTTCACAGATGAGAAACTTGAACCACAGAGGTATTAAACTTGGCCACGGTCATTTAGTTCCTGAGGTACAAGTAACAATGTCATCCATTATCAGATAGACATAGCCAGCATTTGCTGGACATTTACTGTTGCTGCCTCAGGTGCTGCCATTCAGTTCCGATAGAGCAAGACAGTCCAACAGAGGAAGCTAAGACAGGTAAACACAACAGTTTAACCAAAACTCCACGAAGGGATTGGGGGAAACAAAAGAGATGAATGAGTAGGAAAACAATGAACTAGTTGGTCCGTATATATTAACTAAAGCTAGTTCATGCTTCTTTCTTTTTCAGGGCTGAGGACCGAACTCGGGGCCTTGCAAGTGCTAGGCAAGCACTCTGCCACTGAGCTAAATCCCCAACCCCCTTAGTTCATGCTTCTTTAAAGAGCATCAAATATGTGTTTTCTATTCAATATACTTTCTTTTCAAAGTATTAATTTACTTTTTTAACTCACAAAAATCCTCTGATGTATACTGCAGCTTTTAGAGCATATACACCTGATTTCAAAGGATACAGAACCCATGCATTCATAGCACACATTTACGTGTTATCTATAACATGCATAAAATCTAGGTTATACCACTGAAGCGCTACTATTTAAATGTGTTTTGGGCAGTAAGGAGTACTTTAAAAACAAAATGTTCTTCACATATCAATTGATGTGAATTACACTCTTGAGTAAGAAAAATAATAGTAAGAATGAAAGGAATTTACTTTTCTCTGTGACTCTTCGAAAGTAGCAGAAAAGCGTTTTAAGTTTTTCTGGTTTCCTTGATGAACGTCCTTCAAACAACCTGAAAGAAACCAAAAATAAGATGGTAGAGGATTGGCTTAAAATGCCTTAATGATTCACAAAGCACTAAATATTTATTGCTACTAAGTAATCGATCACCTTCCAGAAGGTGATTCTCTAATGATAAAGAACTAAAAAACAGATTTGATCAAAGGCATCTGAAGAGTACTAAAATCCACTACACTCAGGCTCCTTGAAAACTACTGGAGTTAGATGATACTTTCTACCCATCCACTTGTCCAGTCCATCCTGCTCCAGGGAAAAGGCACCATCTAGTCTCCCAAGGTCAAGTAGGGCCACTCAGTTAATGTTCCCCATGGCAAATACTTCTTTATAATGCATAATATCATCAGGCAGTTACATAACTGAATAAAAATGGTATCTAAAAAAATTCCCATTTGAGTGTTTTTAGGAAAGTGAGGGGAATATGATGAGAGGAGAGAGACCGGCAGGTATGACAAGAGACTGGGGACTCAATGAGCAATCTTTGGTAACTAAACAAATAGATCTTGTTACTGACTAAATAAATGTCTGTGCTCTTCCCATGCTCATGTTGAAGCTGGAATTCCCAATGTGGCTTTGCTTGGAGATAGAGCCTATGAAGAGGTAGAAAAGGTTGAGTTATAGAGTAGATCCCTAATCTTACAGGACAGGGATCTTCATAAAAAGAGGAGAAGACACCAGAGCTCTCTACCATGTGAGAATAAGGCGAGAAGACAAAGGTCTATAAGAGAGAAAGAGAACCCTCATCTGGAACAGGACCTACTAGCTTCTTGATCTGGGATGTCCAAGCTTTCAGAATTGTGAAAAAAATCAATTTTTGTTGTTTAAACCACCCAGGCTATAGTATTTGTTATGGCAATTAGAGCTGACTAATGTAGGTCCTTTGCTTGGTCACCAGAATAGTGCCTGTTATCGAGTTTCCCACAACCTAGATTTGTACTACTTAACTTGGTTTTCTTTTAAAATGACGTGGCATTGTTATTGGTAACATAATTCAATTTGTCCTGAGGAAAGAAAAGCAGGACTTTAGAAGCATTATGACCTGAGTAAGTAGTTCACTAAAAGATTTCTCACACAAAAGCAGGCTTTTGGGAATAAGAGCTAAGCTTTCCAAAGGCATTTAAAAATTATAGGAAAATTCAGTGGCTATAAATGATGAGGATTCTCTGCCTCTAGTCATACATGCTGACTTTAAGTCCAGAAGCCCCTCAAGTAAAAGTCCACTTTAATAAGTGCAAAAGTGGGTAACATTTTTCGTGATTAAAAGAGCAAGCTTATGTAACTATTCAGAGAGGGAAAAGTTAATTTCATGAAAAAATCCTACTGAGCAACTGAAAGGAATTAGGAAAAGAGAAGGAAATGCAGATTTCAAATGATCCTGTTTACAATGATCTGAAATCTCTATTCAGGATCAACTTTTGGAAAAACAATTTATATGAATATTTCCTAAAATGAATACTAATGTTGGGTAGCATTTTAATACAATCTAAAATCTAATCTATTTTTTAAAATAGTTCAAGGGTGTTTGTATGATAACTCTTACTCATTTGAAGAAAATTTAAAATATTTAAGACACATAGTCTTAAAATCCATCTGGCAGCTGAATAAAGGCTCTTTGAGAGTGCAGGTTTCAGCTTGATTTCTTTTGCAATCTGTCAACCAGAATATAGTTTGTTTAAATCAAAATGATAGTCAAAATGAAGAAGTCACTTGGCAGTTTAATTGAACATCCTATACCAATAAATATGATTTATTAAACGAATACCTTAGACTCCACTGCAAAATCCTTTTCTAGACTTACAACCTGCAGATAGAAGCAATCTGAATATAAAAAGCAGCCACCTCTTTCTAGAGATGAACTGATATATTGTATAATTCAATTAAGGGGAAAAAGCTCTTCTCCATTAGAACTACTGTAGAGAGAAGAGAAAATGGCTGTTGCCCATAAGGAATGATTCCCCAAACCACAAAAAGAAAGTGTCCCTAGTTTCTATGTGTGAGTCAGCTGCTCATAAAATTGCATAAATGTCCACATATTTCATAACCACTATGACGAATTATTAACCTTAGGGGACTCTTGGGACTGCAGATTATTACGGTGGTGATATGGACTTTCCTGGAACATTATATTGCTGTTATTGTCACTATAAATGAGCGTTACCATTTATTCTAGAAGTCCAAATCTTAAAGGTACAAATCAATCAGAATCTCAATGTATTCCAATTATTCACTGCTCTTTGTCTAATTTCAAACCACCATGTAACCAAATATGCTTTCCCATCTGAACCAGGAAGGTGTGTATTTATGTGGGGGATGGGGAAAAGAACAGAGAACAATGTAGATAAAGTCAGTGAAGATAAAATCACATTTAAATCCTTGCAACAATTCTCAGACTTAGCTTGTTATGACATTTTAAAGTACTATGTACAGCCACCTAAATAAAATGAGTTCATCAAGTGAAAACCTGAAACACAGGCAACAAGAATGAATGGAAGTCATCAGAGTGATATATGATATAAGGGATAGTGTTGGGTGGAGGGAAAAGGAAAAGACAAACGACCTAAGCATGGAGTCCAAGAAGTAAGGAAAACAAGAAGATGGGGGGAGAGCGGATACAGTCTGATGGAAATTGGACTAAGAACAGAAGGAATGAGAAACAGATACTCAACAGAGAGGACAAAAAAAAAAAAAAAAAACAAACCCAGACAATGTAAGCATCATCTGATTTTTTTAAATTCCCAACACCTTTTTCTTTTTAATTTAGATTTTTGAAGTTGTTTAAATGTATATTTGGAGGTAGATTTTTAATTGGTAGCATGTATACAAACATACTTATAAACAAGGCTACTAACAACCCCTGTGCATTTGGAATTTCACTAAATGATAATTAAAAATTATTTAAAAAAGCAAACAGAAAAAGCCAGTCACAGTCAACCAAACTCTCTTCTAAACAAAACAGTTTGCATTTTCAATGGAAGAAGTCAATCAAGGGTCAGATACATATTAATTGGTACTTTTCTTTTCATATTTATAAAGAGAAACATAGTTTAATAAAATTTTTCCTTGTATGGAACATTGATAACATTACTGGAATTAAATTCTAGACATCCATACCCAATGCCATTTTAAGTAAAGGATTAATTCCATTAGTATGCAGTAAATCAAGCCTAAAGCTATAACCTCTACTTTAAATTAGAAGCAAGTGATAATGTGGGACCCTGCCAGAAAGTCATTTCTGGCTCTTCTGTGAGGCACTCTGCCATATGGCCCCAGCAGCACTTTCAGTCCAGGGAAGAGGCAGATGTAAAAGTCTCCTGGGCTGAGCACTGCTGAGACCCACAATTTATCTCTGACCATCTAGTTGCCATGCAATCTCAGAAGCATCAATGCTAATCACATTGGAAGCCTTTATGTGAATGTTTAGGCCCTGAAAGGCAAGCAGGGGAAAAGGTCAGGGGCATTTAACATAACTAAGCAGGTCTGGAAGAACACAACCATAAATAAAAACGGAAGACTTATTCAATTTATTGACGTCAGCCTTCCACCACGTACTCTTGTCATTTTTCTTATTCAATCAACTAGCTACTGTACCTCGTTTGAGATTAAATACACATACACACACACACACATACACACACAACACATCCCTCTGAATTACTAGAAATGACAACCATAAATAGAAATTATGCAAAAAAGAACTCACAATAACAATGAAATGCTATGTAACTAGCTTACCATTAGCTCATCATTAGGTACTTGATCTTTTAAGACATGAAAAAGGGGAACTTTGGATTGTCTTCTATTTCTGAGAGCATTCTGCTCTTAAAAGGCAGTGAGACATAATGAAAAGCACTGAGTTTGAGCAGAAGACAGTGCTGAAGTCCCAGTTCTGCTGATGAAACGTTTACTTCCTCTGAATCTTATTAGTACAGTAATTTTCCTATCTAGAAACTTCCATAGATAGAATCAAAGTGAGCCAGTAATACCATTTCTGTTGTTAGTTTCGGTTCATTAAAACACATACCATCTCATAAAAGCATGGGGAGATGTGCTGGCTGCTAAGGATTTTCTATAATTGTGAAGACTTCATAGGCCTACCTGCTTCAATTCATCTTCAATGTTCTGGCATCCAAAAGAACAACTACCAGGCAGAAGAGCAGGTACATGCCTGGCTTAAAATCTTCAAAAGACCTATTTAAAATTTTATTTGGTAAAGATGCCACTTAGTGGGGCTGGAGCGGTGGTTCAGCAGTTATAGCGCCTGCCTGTAACAGCGACTGACCCAAGTTCACACCCCAGCACCACTTACACAATGAAGTGTTGGAGCAACACAAGCCACATGAAAATCCAAATAAAATTCATTCTCTCTCTCTCTCTCTCTCACTGTCCCCCTCTCTCTTTATAAAAAAATAAAATAAAAAATGCTACTTAGTATTAAGCATAAATTCTGTATGGTAATTCTGGACTTATAAATGGTTTTGGTTCTTTTAAAAGATTGAGAATTGGGGCTGGGGCAGCGGCTCAACGGTTGGAGTGCATGCCTGGCGTGTGCAAGGACCAGGGTCCGAACCCCAGTATCACATACACAACTAAGTGTCGGAGAAACAAAGGCCAGATGAAAAGAGAAATAAAACGGATTCCCTCTTTCTCTCTTTAAAAAAAAAAAAAAAATCAAGAATTGTCCCTAAGAATTAATTACTCTAATTTCTCACTAACTATAAAGTAAGAAATATTAATCTGGTTCATTCAAAGGTAGACTGTAACAGGGCTGCTAAGGACCACTGCTTCTAGAAGGAAGCAGACTATTGCCTGAGTTAAATATAAATTTTACCAGTTACTGTGTTAACGTGGTGAAGTAACCAACTTTCTCTAATACTTCATCTACTCTCATCTGAAAAAATGGGAATAACAGCAATACCTAATCAATACCTAATTCATAAGGTTGATGTGAGGATTAAGTAAAAAATAATTTAGCAGAAAAATGGAAAAAAAATTTACCAGATCTCCACTCTCCAGTCTGATAATTGCATAAGACGCAGCATTCATAAAAGTGAATTCAAAGTTAACATCCTGATAGGAACTAACAACTCTATATAGAGTTACATTCCAATTTTTGCATCCTGTGACCCAAGGTACACTTAAATTAAAAGCATTTTCTTAAAAACAATGCAAACAGCCCCCCAACACACACACACACTCTAAATGTACTGATTTATCTTCCTTTTCTATATTTTTAAAATATTTATATTAGGCACTAGCCAGTTTAATTCTAGAATTTTTCTCATCTTGAGAAAGAGAGAAGGCTTCTATAATTTTAAAAGACTAAAAGTAAGTTCTTCAGGTCTTACACTCTATGACATCGGAGAGAACCATGAATACATTTCTTGACTGCCATGTGAAGTTCTCAGAAATGATGCCCAAATAAAGTCAGTTGAATTAGAAACAATTAACACTCTAGTGGCAATGAGCATACATAACAATTAGACTTTGATCTTTAAAAGAAAGAAGTCATGGATACTTGGGAAAAGGGCTGAATCCAGGACTGGGACATGGAAAATACAAGAAAAATGTAGAATACTTTGTGATTCCAGAAAGAAAGGAAATGGTAAAACAAAACAAAACAACAACAGCAACAAAAAACTTGTCAAATCGACAAGTCCTGAAGGAGCTCTAACAGCCAAAGCTAGAGCAGCAAAATGAATAATGATAGTGTTAAATTCTGAGATTAATGAGCCCATTTTGATAGTAAGAGAATGGGAGATAACAGACAGCAATTCCTTATAAGAGCATTCCAATTAACAAATGTAAAAAGAAAACAGAAAAATTAGACGTAAACACCACAGCAATAATAACTGCAGACAAGATCCACCAGTGGATGATAAAATTAGTGAGAGAAATATGAGGCAAATATTTGCATAGTATTTTATCTTCCCCAAGAAAAAACGAGGATAGTATCTTTACAGTGGAAAAACCCAGGAGATATTACCTTATCCAGCTGATCACCAGTACTAAGATAAATCATGAGCCCATTAATATGATGTACTAAGGACACAAGATCATTTCTGCCAAAAATGCATTACCTCATTCTAATTCTGAAAGAATGTCAGACAATTCCAGATTGAGAACTTTCTACTAAAAAAACTAAGTAGCCTTCAAAAGTATCAAAGTCATAGAAGAAGAAGAAAAGGAACAGGTTAGAGGAGACAAAAAATAAAAACAAAAAAAAAATGCGATGTGAGATTCTGTACTTAATCCTGGAATAGGAAAAAAAATCATAGAAAAACTGGTAGAATGCAAGTAAAGTTGGAAGTTCACTTCATAGTACTCTATCAATGCTAACTTCTTGATTTTAATATCGTTACAAAAGGTGTTAATATAAGGCGAAAACAGGCAGAGCTGCGTACAGGAATTCTTGATACTACTTTTATAACTGTTCTGTAAGTCTAAAAGGAATTTAAAATAAAAAGTTTTTTCTTTAAAAATATCATTAAAAAGAAAAATTAAAACATTTATTGAACCATTCCATATTGAAAACAAAACCAGTATGTCAGACATAAGTAGCTTTTTGTTTGTTCCATGACTATCCCTGCTACTAGGCACATTACCCTCACAGATCCACCCTCAGGGTCAGCAGATGTGTGATCAGAGGTGGTGCAGGAGGTCAGTATGTATAACCTACTGGGAAAAAGGAGCATATAACAATTTTCTGAAGACCAACAGGCATTAAGGAAAAAAATTCATTCTATTCATAGATGCCATGAAGATAATTCTCAAGTGAAGAAGAAAGAAGAGGTGGGGGACAATGGATCAGAGAATGAGAGAAAGGGGAAAAATTATATTCATTTGCCAAAGAGATTCCTTACAATATTTTTGCTTGCACAGATGAAAGAATACTCATGTGGGAAAACTGCCAAAATCTGAAGCTTTATCTACACCTTCAAAACTTACTAATTTAGTCAAATAACTTCTACATTTCTTTCTTTGCCTTCTTTTTAAAAATACTACATTGATAATCATGTCAAAGTCACTTTTCATTTTAAGTATACTTTTCAAGCCTTATGATTTTATACTCTTACTTTGTGACATCTTTACAGAAGGAAGGACTTTTACTCCTACTTTAACATTATTCCACCATATAATGAATATAATGTACAACAAATATTCCTATGAATAATCAAACTAAGGCATATGGAATCCAGAGCATTCAGAAGAGGAGCATAATCTGAGACAGTAGAAAGAATACAAGCATAATAATAACGAGATGAAATCTCAGTTCTGTGACTTACTGGCTCCCAGACCCTAATCAAGTTCTTTACCTCTATCAACTTTAATCATCTGCCTGCAAAACGGTAAAAACATCACTTAACTCACAGAATTATAGAGATGAAATCAGTTAATAGTACACAAAATGCTTAGCTCATGGAAAATTACTCAAAAATATTGTTCCTTCCACCCTTCTCTGTTTCATCGTTAAAGAGGTGTTCTGAAAACATACCGATTGAAGTTAATGTCTGGGTAACTAGAATACTCCGATTTCATCTTAGCATTTCGTCGGGGAAATGTGCAGAAAAAAGCATTAGCTAAAAGACTGGCAATCTGTTCCTGTGACATTGTGATAGAATGATTCATCTTCTGTTTCAGAAGCGGTATTGGCTGATGGAGGAAACAAAAAATACAGACAAGAAGAGCAATAATTAGTTTAGCAATTTTGAAGGCAGAGGCACCAAATTGCATTAGCTAAATTAAGGCAGGAATAATTTCAGGTCACTCTTGAATCCTTAAATCAGGAATACTGTTAAAGTCAAGGGCTGCTGATCACGGATGATTGGAAAAATGTAGTTGTTTGACAAACTGCAGATTTTTAATCAATACTAATGATAACGAAGAGAATACAAACATTACTTATTACTGAAAACAAGGGTACTTAAGAAAGGAAACAGACATTACCCATGTAATAAAAAATTAAACCAAAATTTAAAACAGAAAAATGATATAATGAATTTAGATATTATTACATGATAAATTTTATTCTTCTATATAAAAATTGTCAAAGCAATTTTCTTAGTCCTAAATAAAATGATTCAATGAAAAAGACTTTTCCTCAAATTCTAAAATATGTTGTATAATTGACAATTTCTTTACGAAATCTAAATATAATTTTATTTAAAGAAATTTTAATGGAACATGTAAAAACTTACATAGCGTTAATAACAAGATAGGCATTTCCTACATAAGCAACCATCCCAAGGAATAGGCAGAACATTTTTCTTTCAAATCTTTTTTTTTTTTTAAAGAAAAAGGGGACCGTGGGGGAGGGGAGCAATTTTTTAATTTAGTTTGTCCTGTGACTTCCGTTCCTCCGAAACTTTGTTGTGTACGTGGTGCTGGGGTTTGAACTTGCATACTCCTGCATGCCAGGCAAGCACCGTAACCGCCCACCCACTGCTCCAGCCCCTTTCAAATCTTTTATGTCTAAAATTTCTTCTGCTTGTACCAAACCCAAATTCATTGACAGTACAATCCATAGTATAATACTCAGTGGATTATAATATTTTTTAAATGTTTAAACTATGTTTTTAAAAGACATATGGATAAAAAAGAAAACTTTAGAAAACTTCCAGTTTACCCATTAACTGTTCAAAATGTTCCCTATGATACTTAGCAATGCTTTTTCGTCTCCCTTTTAATAACACCAACAACCAAGACGGACAAGTATCTGTACAAATCTCAAACCATCTGCCCAGAGTAAACTGTCTTCACTGTACTGGAGGAAAGGCAGGCAAGAGAAATCAAAATTACACAACTTTTCTAAGCAACAGGAAATACATATTGCTAGAAAAAAAGTTTACTAGAAAGAAGAAAAAGGTTTAACTTGCAATTTAACTATTTCTCATGGAAAAATGCAAAGGTGAACATAAAATCAAAAGGTAAAGAATATATGTTTACTACAGTACTCAAAAGTCTTCTTTCAAGCCTTACTAATCAGTGTTTCTAGGAATGAGGAAATAGAGCTCATATTGCTCTCCATGTTCCATCCTAAACATATTACGCACAACCCAGCAATGAATTTATACAAGGTGACAGGGTATCAATGGCTTAAAGCAAATGATTACTTGGTTTTAGTAAGAAAAAAGTTTTCAGCTATCATTTAGTAAGTTATCCAGAAAATTCATTTAAAAAATTGATGGAGAGTATTTTATGCTTAATGGACTTGAAACAAACATTTCTTGATTCTCAAATAAACAAATAATATAATTTTTAAAGAACATATGACTCCTGCTCTTCTAGGAAAAATGCCTAAACGCTCATATTTAGAAAAAAAGAGAAGATATAAATTTTATTGACAAGCACTCAGATAAAATAAGAGGCTGGTTACTATAAACCTAGATATTTCAAAGTGCTACTTCCAAAATTTGTTTCTTTTTATTTTTTCCATTAATATAAAAATTACCATTTAGATTTGGCCTAGAGTACTTTCATGGGGCAAATCATTAAATACTAACAATTTAACCTACCAAAAACTTAATTTGATCTCAAACTGAAATTTTAACTTTCACAGCAGAGATTAACTTTTCAGTATAGGACAGAGCACAGAATTATCGCATTCTTCCCATTAACATACTATAGAAGAACAAAGTTATTTCCAGCCAGAATAAAAAGCTGGGGAGTCATGAATCTGATCTGGCTCCACCAAGTGACTCGTTATTGCTTACAAATGTAGATGTTTCTGAATAACAAGTATCTGATTAAATGAAATGTGGAAACTGTCTGTCCTACAGCATGAGGGGAAAAGGGAATTAAGTGATCCATGTATAAAATCTAGATATTGTTGATTATAAACTACACACTGAATTCAAAAAGCATTTAACTAAACAAAAAAGCCACAAAGAGGATCCTTCTTCAAGGAGAATGTAATATAGTGGGAAAAGATATGTAAAGACACACAATAAAAAACAATGCCGGAGGACAAACTAAGTTCTGCTGGTAAAAGCAATAAAGACCTCATGTGGGAAGAGGTAAAAGGTAGAGCTAGAAGGTAATGAGATTTTACTACATAAGAAAAGGAGAGAAAGGAAAATAGAAAGAACATAGAATACAAGCAAACAACTTCCAAGAGAAGCAATAAGAAGATGTGTTTTAAAATATATTGTGGTGGCACACACTTACAATCCCTGCTACTAAGGAGGCTGAGGCAGGATTGCAAGTTTGGGGCCAGCCTCAGAAGTGCAGTGAGATCCTGTCTCAAAATATAAAATAAAAAAGTCTGGGGATATTGCTCAGAGGCAGAGCCCCCACATTCAATTCCTGGTACTGAAAATCAAAAATTCCTGTCCAATAGTAAAATGTACGTGTGTAAGCGTATATGTGTCTCTGTGTGTGTTTGTTACTGAGAAATGAACTCAGTGGTACTGAATTATAATCCCCACCTTATTTTTTTTTCTCCCAGGGCTGAGGACCGAATCGGGGCCTTGCGCATGCTAGGCAAGGGCTCTGCCACTGAGCTAAATCCCCAACATGCCCCACCTTATTTTTATTTTTCAGTTTAAGAAAGGATTTCACTACATTGAGACAGGCTAGTCTCAACCTGTGATCCTCCTGCTTCAGCCTCCCAGATAGCTAGGATTATAGGTGCACACCACCATGCCCAGCATAAAACTTATTTTAAACACAATACATTACTGAGGTGAAACTAAAGTTATATAGCTCTAGAAACACATCCTAGTAAACTACTAATAGATGTAACAGACTGAAGAGCATTCACTGCTTCTCCACTGAAGATGGTGTGGTCCCAAGTAGACATTTGGACAAGCGTGGGAAGTTACTGGTTTTCCCAAAGACTGTGCTTTTGGTTTTGAAGTGTGCAAAGGGATGGGGGGAAATCCCATAAATTCAGAAACTTTTCTACCCCACAATGTTCACAGGGTTCCTGTTGGAGCAACAGTATTAACAGAATCCTGACTAGCATTCAACAGCAAGTGGGCTAGCCCTAGAAATAAAAAACAAAGGTTATGAGAAACACAGCAAGAAAATTACGAAGAACAAAATAACAACCTTCTATGGAGGTCTGAAAATATGCTCATGAGTTCTTTGATACTCCTACCTTTAAAAAGTGGAATCTAATTCCCCTATTCTTGAGTATGGGCTAGATTTAGTGACTAGCTACTAATGAATAGAAAAATAGTGGCAGCAATACTGAATACTCTGAGAAACTTGGTCATAAAAGGCAGTAGCGGAGGAAGGTAGCTGCCATGTAGTGAGAACACCCAAGGAGCCATGGGAAGGCCCATGGTGAGCCCTCCTGCCAACAGCGATGTGAGCGAGCCACTTGGCTCACTTAAGTGGCCAGCCCCTGTTAAGCCTTTCCATAACCACAGCCTAGGCCAATATCCTGACTGCAACCACAAGAGAGACTCTGAGCCACGACTTATTCAGCTAAGCTCCTCCTGAATTCATGACCAATAGAAACTGTGAGATAATAAATATTACTTGTTTTAAGTCACTAACTGTTGAGGTATCTGTTATGTGGCAATATATACTTGATACAAGCCAAAAAAAAAAAAAAAGCAATACTGCATTATGTTACTTTTAAAACTTAAGAAAGGGGGCTGGAGCAGTGGCTCGGTAGTGGCTCGGTGGTTACGGTGCCTGCCTGGCATGCGCAAATACACGGGTTCAAACCCCAGCACCCACGTACACAACTAAGTGTCAGAGCAATGAAAGCCAGGTGAAAAACTCAGTAAAAATTGATTCTCTCTCTCTCTCACTGTCTTTCTCTCTTTTTTGAAAAAAAAAAAAAGTTAAGAAAGTACCAAGAACTAGTTGGTTTTAATAATAACACTTTGGAGAAGGGTAAAGAATCGTATAGTATTAAGTCATTTTGAAAATAAAATCCTAATGCTATATTTTGAAATAATGATTACTTTTTTTTTAAAAGACAGACTGTTTAAACAAAACGAAGAAGTCTGAGTAAACAAATTTCCACAGTGTAAACTGAAGCTCACAAATTGAATGCTGCATTTTTAATGCTGCTTTGCAACATTCACTCGAGCCCCTAACCTGTTCCTCAACATAGCACAATTCCCATGCTTTTGAGGAGAAGCTGTTCCACACTCTGACATCTCAGGAAAGCCACCGAGGAAGTTCAATTCACTAACCTGAGTACAAATATTTGGCAGACAGAGTGCAATTTTCACCATATCAGGCAAAATGGACTGGTATAAATGTTGAGCTTCTGCCTCTTCAAGTACCTGAAAACCAATAAAATACGTTATGTGAATAACGATAAACAGCGGACAATCAACAAACAAATGATGGTTATGAAATTATTAATTCACTTTTCATGGAAGCCCATAATTAGGCATTATTATCACTACCGAACACATGTAAAAGCACACCAACTGAAGTACCAAGAAACTTATAAATTCTTTTCAAAATACATACAATTCACCTTAAGGTCCTCTGAAAACAAATTAAGTATCCCCCCAAAATCAAATATCCTTCACATCAACATTCAAGATCAAATACAAAAGAGTACATTCTGCCCTTAGTCACACAAAGTGAAAACTGTTAGATAACAACTCTTTCAGAAGCCCTAAAGGATCCAATGAGCTTCCGAAGTTTATAATTTAAAGCAATCACAATAAAAGCTACACTAATTACTTCAGAACACACAGTATGTACCAAACCTAAACTACTGGGTAAGAAACAATAGGTTTCTTATGACCTTAGAATTCTCTCTTTCTAGGCACACTTGGGAAGTTAAAACCACAAATCCCAGATCATAATTTGAAGTACAACAAAGAGGAAATTTGTGTTGTTTTCACCTTTTACAAATTCCCATCTCCATATGCAAATGAACATAAGACAATTAATAATTTTGGGAAAAAGTAATCATAGCCCAGATATGAACAGTGTTTATAACACTCTACTGAAAAAAATAGAACTACAACAACTAAGCCAGGCATGATGGCTCATGTCCCCAATCCCAGCAACTCAGGAGGCTGAGGCAGGAGGACTGTAAATTCAAAGCCAGCCTCAGCAGTATAGCAAGGCTCTAAGAAATTTAGTGAAACCCTGTTCAAAATAAAAAAATTAAAAAGACAGGGGATGTGGCTCAATGGTTAAGTGCCCCTGAATAAATCCCTTGCAAAAAAAAAAAAAGTGACAACTAGGGTGGAAAAATAAAGCTTCTATTAGTGGTGATAGGGAAATGTGAATTTATAACGAAGTCCTAAACTCCTAAAGTAGGAAAAGGAAATCGAAATATCGTAAAAAACAAAAACCAAACAGCAACAAAAAGAATTTGGAGTAGTTAAACAGCTGTCTCTTCACAGTAAGTCTCTTTAACACTGATTAAAAAAAAAAAATAAAGACTAGGCTGGATGCTGTGGGGCATGCCTATAATCCCAGATATTTAGGAGATTGAGGCAAGAGGAATACAAGTTCAAGGCCAGTCTAGGCAACTAAGCAAGACCCTATCTCAAAATAAGATTTAAAATAAGGGCTGGGGGGTGGATGTGGTAACACACACCTGTAATCCCAGAGACTACTGAGACTGAGGCAGGAGGATAACAAATTCAAAGCCTGCCTCAACAACGTAGCAAGGCCCTAAGCAACTTAGAGAAAACTGTATCTCAAAATAAAAAAATTAAAAGGGCTGGAGATGTGGCTCAGTGGTTAAGCACTGCTGGGTTCAATCCCTGGTTATATGCTCCCCACCAAAAAAGAAAGGGCTAGGGACTTAACTCAGTGGTAGAGTGATTGCAAATCATGTGTGAGACCCAGAGTTCAATCCCCAGAACTGGAAAAAAAAAAAAAAACCAAAAAAACAAAACAAAAACAAAAAGAAAATCCCCCAAAAACTAAATTTTAAAAAGTGATATATTCATAGAAAACACTCTACTACATTAGATAACTTGCTTTCCTGCACCTCAAAAATATATAAAATATTTTAATGTATAAATACATTTGTTTAAAATACTCAAACTCTCCTGCTTATAACTTTTTATTTTGAAGTAATTATAGATTTGTAGAATGTTGCAAAATAGGTCCAATATACTTTCACTCAGTTTCCCTATATGATAACATTTACCACATAAACAAAACCAGTTAATACTGGTATATGTATCAGTATCATACTATATAATTTTATTACATGTGTATATTTGTAAAGCACTGCCAAAATAAAATACAGAAGTATTCCATTATAACAAAGATTTCATACTAGTCATTTATAGTCTTTTTTATCCCATTGCTCCTAAACCAGCAAACACTAAGCTGTCTTCCATCTCTGTAACTGCTACACTATACAAATAGAAACATGGTCCGTTTTCTTTCAAATTGATTTTTTTACCCAGAATAATGCTCTTGAGATTCATTCAAGTTATTTTAAGTATCAATAGTTCTTTCTTACTCAATACTAAGTAGCATTCCATAATATAAATGTGCTATACAGTTTGTGTACCCTTTCACCAACCGAGGAGCATTTTGGTTTCAGTTTTTGGCATTACAAATTGCCGTGGTTTGAGTATGCCCCTGAAGGGTTCACATGTTGTGAGAATGGTCCTCAATGTGGCAATGTTAAGGGTGGTAGGACCTTTAAAAAGTTGATCCTAGGGCCTGGAGCAGTGGCTCAGCAGTTACAGTGCTTGCCTGACACGCGCGAGGGCCTGGGTTCAAACCCCAGCACCACATACATAACAAAGCATTGGAGGGAAAAAATGAAAAAACAAATAAAATTGACTTAAAATAAAAAGGTTGAGCCTATTGGGAGATCACAGGAGTGCTGTCCTCAGAAGGGGTTAATGAGTTAATGTAGTTAAAATAGAGGATTTCCAAGATGGCAAGCTGCAGGAAGGCTGCTTCTCCTTTGGCTCCATGACCTGATGAAAAAACTCCAGAACAATTGCATCGCTAAGAGGGATACCCACTTCAAAGATCCAGAAGAAGCTTTTCAAAGATGAAGAATCAAACTAGAAGAGGCTCACCTCAAACCCACAACTCCCCTAGCAAGAAGCCTACAGTCAGGGAGCGGGATGAAAATCTAGAACAAATTATCAATGATCTGATAACTAAAAGGAACAATGAACTAAAAGAAGATTTAATGAAGGGACTAAGTGAGAAAACTCTAGAGTTGAGAAATGCTATTATCAAAGAAATAGACATACTCAAAAATCAAGTAACAGAGCTAAAATCTGCAGTCAATGACATGAGAGGAACCATGGAAGAATTTAATAATAGATAAACTTCTGTAGAAAACAGAACTTCAGCTATTGAAGAAAGAACTTCTGACAACGAGGACAGGCTGAACAAGCGTAAGCGCATGGATAACAAAAAAGAAAAACAACTCCCAGCACACCAACAGAATTTTCAAAATGTCTGGGATGAAACTGAAAGAAACAATTTACAAGAGTAATTGGGATACAGGCGAAGAAATCAAAACGCAAATGAATGGTATAAGGAACATTCTCAATGAGATAGTTAAAGAAAAATTTTCCCACATACAAATAGTCATATATGCTAATCCAGGAAGCTTATAGAACACCCAACAGGCCTAATCAAATGAGAAACTAACCAAGATACATCATTTTCAAAATGTACAACGGGGAAATCAAGGAAAGAATATTAAAAGCTGCAAGAGAAAAATGACAAATCAGAAAAACCAATAAGAATTACCTCTGACTTTTCAGGTCAGACTCTTGAAGCCAGAAGATCAAGGAGGGAGATCTTTCAAATGACCACAACATGCAGCCAAGAATACTATCTATACCCAGCAAAACACAGCTTCAAATTTGAGGGGGAAATAAGAACTTTTCATGATAAAATCAAACTTGCAGCGTTTGTGAACATAAAATCAGCTTTACAAAGAATCCTCAAAGATAAAATCCAAATACAAGAACAAGCAAACACTACTCAAAACCCACAAACAGAGGAAATTCAATAAAGGTACTTGCTATCAGTAGCCAACCAAGACAGCATAGAACTTAGTAATAAAACACAAGGATTATGAACCACAACCACACTTCTATTCTAACACTGAATGCGAATGGTCCAATGCACCAGGCAAAAGATATAGATTAGCAGACTGGATCAAAAAACAAAATCCAACAACATGCTGCTTACAAGAGACCCACCTTACAGCCAATGACATCCACATATTGAGGGTGAAAGGTTGGAAAAAAATCTAAACACGCATATAGTCCAAGAAAGCAAGCTGGTGTTGCAATGTTGATATTCGACAAAGTAGATTTCAAACATAAAATAATCAGAAGAGATAAAGACGGCCAATACGTAGTAGTAAAGGGAACAATACAACAGGAAGCTATAACCACAGTAAATATATACTTTCCAAACAACAATGCTCCCAACTATGTGAATAAATTACTCCATGACATAAAACTACTTGTGGACCTTACTTAATACAATAATACTGGGAGACTTCGACACTCCTCTATCACCCACCAACAGATAGATCATCAAAGCAAAAAAGCAATAAAGAAAACTCCAACCTAATCAACTCCATCAATCAAATGAACTTAACAGACATCTATAGAATATTCCACCCCAAAATCAGCTGAATACACTTTCTTCTCTGCAGCACATGGATCCTTCTCCAAAATAGATCGTATTCTAGTTCACAAAGGAAATCTCAGGAAATATAAAAAAGTAAATATTATTCCATGTATTCTATCAGACCATAATGCCATAATCCTAGCAATTAATAGCAAAAATCAAACAGAAAACACACATAAACATGGAGATGGAATAATACCCTATTAGATGAAGAATGGATCCAAGAAGACATGATAGCAGAAATCATGAAATTCTTGGAAGAGAATGAAAATGAAGACACAACATAATGAAACCTCTGGGACAGCATGGGAAAATTTATAGCACTGAATTCCCACAATTAAAAATGAGGAGAGATCCCAAATAAATAAGCTTATGCTCTACCTCAAATCCCTACAAAAGGAAGAAAAATCTAATCCCAAAGCCAGCAGAAGACAGAAATAATCAAGATCAGAGCTGAAATCAATGAAAATTGAGAACAAAAAAAATAAAAACAATTGACAAAACAAAGAGCTGCTACTTCAAAAAAATAAATAAAATTGATAGACCCCTAGCCAATCTCACTAAAAGGAGGGAAATGAAGCAAATCAGCAAAATCACCAATGAAAAAGAACCGCTCACCACTCACCCTATGGAAATCCAATAAATTATAAGAACATATTTTGAAAAACTATACTCCTCTAAAATAAATAATCTGAAAGACATGGACAATTTCTAGACACATACAACATCCCTAAAATGACGCAGGAGATGATATCCTAAATAGCCCAATAACAGAACTGAAATCCATCCAGCAATTAAAAGCCTACCAAAGAAGAAAAGCCCAGGACCTGATGGATTCTCTGTTGAGTTTTACCACACCTATGAGGAAGTTAACACCTCTCCTTATTAAGCTATTTCAAGAAAATGAAAAGGAAAGAACTCTCCCAAACACTTTTTATGAGGCAACCATAACCGATACTGAAACCCAACAAGGACACATCAAAAAAAAAAAAACAAAACTACAGATCAATACCCCTCATGAACATTGATACAAAAAATCCTTAATAAGGTTCTACCAAACAGTAATCAAAAACATAGAGAAGATAATTCACCATGATCAAGTGGGCTTCATTCCAGGTATGCGAGGCTGGTTCAACATATGAAATTCAATAAATGTAATTCATCACTTAAACAGAATTAAGGACAAAACCCCTATGATCATCTCAATTGATGCAGAAAAGGCCTTCAATAAAATTTAGCAACTATTTATGCTCAAAACTCTAGAGAAGATAGGGATCAAAGGTACTTATCTTAACTACATAAAGGCCATATAACAAACCCTCAACTAGTATATTAAACAGAGAAAAGCTGAAAGCATTTCCACTAAACTTGGGAACAAGACAAGCCTGTCAGCTCGTACCACTTTTATTCAATACAGTTCTTGAGACCCTAGCCAGAGCAATCAGGCAAGATTAGGAAATCAAACATAATCCTATATCTGGAAGATTCAAAAAAACTCCACTGAAAACTGCTTGAGCTTATAAACAGATTTAGCAAAGTGGCAGGCTACAAGATCAATACCCATAAATCAATAGCTTTCCTACACACTAACAATAATAGGGCAGAAGATGAAATCAGGAAATCAGTTCCATTCACAATATCCTCAAAAAGAATAAGATATTTGAGAATTAATCTAACAAAGGAAATCACAGCCCTCTACCACAAAAATTATTGGACATTGAAGAAAGAAATCCAAGAAGACCTGAGAAGATGAAAAGATGTCCCATGCTCCTGGTTAGGCAGATTTAATATAATTAAAATGGCCATTCTGCCAAAAGCACTATACAGAATCAATGCAATCCTTATCAAGATGCCAAAGTCATTCTTTACAGATACAGAAAAAGCAATTCTCAAATTCATTTGGAACAACAAGAAATTCAGAATAGCCAAATCATTACTAAGCAAGAAAGATGAAACAGGTGGATTCACAACACCAGATCTCAAATTATACTGTACAGCTGTAATAACAAAAACAGCACAGTACTGGAATTAAAATGGTAATGAAGACCAATGGAATAGAATACAAGACTGAAATAAACCTACAAATCTTTAAACATCTGATCTTTGACAAAGGGGGGGTCAAAATATAACATGGAGGAATGACAGCCTATTCAACAAATGGTACTGGACAAAATGGACAGCCACTTGCAGAAAGTTGAAATTAGATCCTTATCTCTCACCTTGCACAAAAATCAAATCTAAATGTATCAAGGATCTAGGAGTTAAACCAGCCACCATACAAATGCTAGAAGAAAAGTTAGGACCAACACTACAGCATTTGAGAGTAGGTAAAGACCTCAACAAGACTCCTAAAGTGAAAGAATTAAAGGCAAAAATCAATGAGTGGAATGCCATTAAGGTAAAAAGCTTTGGCACAGCAAAGGAATTGGTCAAAATTGTCAAGAGACAACCTACGGAATGGGAGATAATCATGGCCTGTGATTCTTCTGAATGGGGACTAATATCCAGAATTTACAAAAGTCCTCAAAAACCTTAATACCAAATACACAAACAGTCCAATTAATAAATGGGCCAAAGAGCTAAATAGAAACTTCTCAACAGAGGACACTGAAGATGCCAATGAATACATGAGAAAGTGCTCTAAATCTCTAGTAATCAGAGATATGCAAAAGAAAACTAGATTAAGATTTCACCTCACTCCAGTCAGATTAGCAAAAATGAAGAATATAAACAATAACAGATGCTGGAGGGTTTGTGGGGAGATAGGAACACTAGCACACTGTTGGTGGAAATGCAGACTGGTACCGCCGCTCTTCAAAGCAGTGTGGAGACTCCTCAAAAAATTAGGGATGGGGGCTGGAGCGGTGGCTCAGCGGTTTCGGCGCTTGCCTGGCAAGCACGAAGGACCCAGGTTCAAACCCCAGCACCACGTACACAACTAAGTGTTGGAGCAACTAAGGCCATGTGAAAAACTCAATAAAGTTGTTTCTCTCTTTCTCTGTCTCTCTCACTGTCCCTCTCTCTTTAAAAAAAAAAAAAAAATTAGGGATGGACCCACAATAGGATCCAGCAATCCCTCTTCTGGGTATTTTACCAGAGGTATTAGAATCAGCACATTACAGTGACAGAAAAATCTACGTTCATAGCAGCTCAGTTTACAATGGCTAAATTATGAAACCAGCTCAGATGCCCCTCATTGGATGAATGGATCCAAAAACTGTGGTATACACACGCTTGTGCACGCGTGCGAGCACACACGCGCGCGCACACACACACACATACACAGGAGTTCTACTCAGCAATTAGAAACAACGAAATTGCAGACTCTGAAGGTAAATGGATGGTGATGGAAGAAATCATGTTGAGCAAAGTTAGCCAAACCCAGAGAGTCAAGGGTTGAATGTTTTCACTCGTTTGTGGAGGCTGGAGCTAAAATCAGGCCTGTGTGAAAGGTAGTTAATCTCATGTATTAGACCCAACAAAGACATAGTAACACATAATCTAGGGCAATCATAGATATACAGTGGGGGGGACAGAGCTGGTGGGGGAGGGGAGAGGGAGAGATAATAAGGAGGGATCTAGGGGGTAATTCTGGTTTAAGTGTATATGCATATCATATTATTATTTTAAACCCATTATAATTGTACAATAACTCAATTCCTTAATAAAATATATATATTTTATTTTTTTATTATTATTTTTTATTTTTGAACAACCTTACAAGATTTTAACAAAATAATATAAAATGTGTAAAAAATAAAATTGACTTAAAAATATAAAAGGTTAAGCCTATTGATAGATCACCCAGAGTGCTGTCTTCAGAAGGGATTAATGTAGTTTTTCTGAGACCCTGAGTTACTTGAGAGGACTGTTATAACACAGTAAGACTAGCCCTTCCCTGATCTCTCTGGCTTCCTGTCTTGCCATGTGATCTCTTCCTTTCTTACATACTCCCACTATGTTCATCTGCATGTGAAACAGCAAAAGGGTCCTCACCAGAGCTGAGTCAATGTCAGTCTTTGAACCTCTAGAAGAATGAGCTAAATAAACCTTCCTCATAAAATACCTATACTCAGATATCTCGTTAAACTAACGAGAAACAGACTAAAGCACAAATAAAACTCTTTTATTCTCAAGCAATGTGTCATTTCTTTCTGCTTTCAAGATTTTTTCTTCGCTTTTAAAAAAATGTGATCATGGTATGTCTTACTGAGGATTTCCTTGGGTCCATCCATTATGGGGTTCACTCCCCCTCTGAATCTGCAAGTTTATGTGTTTTGCCAAATTTTGGAAGTTTTCAGCCATGTTTTCTTTAAACATTTTTCCAGTTCGACCTTCTTTCTCATCTTTCTGATGAGAAATCTACTGTCATTCAAATTCCTGTGGTACCTGCTTTAAAGTCATTACTAGACATCTAACATCTGTGTTATCTCAGGGTTGGTGTCTGTTCATTTTCTTTTCTCACTTCAGTTGAGGTTTTCCTAGTTCTTGATGATGAATTATTTTTTAATGATACTTTCAATTTGGAAATGTGGGGTATTATATTTTGAGACTTTGGATCTTATTTAAATCTTTTATGTAAGCAGGCTTTCTGTGATAATGTGCCAGCAGAAGGTGATAGCATCCACTGCTTCCAGCTGGGGTGAAAATTCAGGTTGCCCACTTGGATTTCACTGCCTATGGTGGGGAGGAGAGAGGCACCTTGATATGGCTGGAGGGACAGAGTGCAGGCTCTTCATTAGGCCTGTGCTGATACCACTCCATGTCTTTCCTAGGGTCCCACAGTCCTTGCTATTCAGCCTTCTCTCTACCTTACAGAATCTTCTCAAGTTTGTTTTATATACCATGTCCATTTTTAACTGTATTTAGCAGAAGAGACAGGGAGAAATGCCTATTTGAGAATGTCAACCAAAGGACACTTTATCTTAAAGGTCTTAACGTGCTAATGGTTTCATTTCTTTTGGGTACCTGTCCTTGTCTTTTAAAATTTACGTATGAGCAACTGCTGTTATGCTCTGCTGACAAGCTCTACAATATCACTTATTTATCTGATGAAGCATTATTACACTGCACTTCCTCACAACTGTCAACACCCCAATGCTGCTTTGAAAACATAAACGAGAATAAAAAGATGTATTTTTTATTTTTTAAAGAGAGAGGGACAGTGAAACAGAGACAGAGAGAAAAACAGAGAAACAATTTTTTAATTTAGTTTTTCATGCAGCTTTTGTTGCTCCAAGACTTCGTTGTTTACGGGGTTTGAACTCGTGTACTGATGCATGCCGGGCAAGCGCCGTAACCGTCAAGCCACCGCTACAGCCCCCCAAAAATGCATTTTTGAGAACATAACCAATTCAACCATTGCTTGATACGAAATATATAATCTAAAACATCAACATGAGCTAGGCTTGAATATATTAGTATCTTAATGTAAACTTTGCATTTTATCAAAAAATTTATTAAATCTGAGAAATACTAATGTGTATAATAATTGGGACGCAGTAGAAAAAGATTTTTAAAAAATGTAAATCATTTCTAAAGTTCAAGAGAAGCAATAAGATGAGAAGACTTAAAAACTGAAAAAAAATTATAAAAACAATGAACAAAAGGAAGAAATTTTAAAGAGAAAAAAGCAAGAACCCTCAGTCAAGAATTCTACAACAATTAAACATTACTTTTGATGATGACTGTACGGAAAATAATCATGTATGCTATGGTAAAAAAGAAAGCTGTGCCAAAACCTCCCATAAGTAAAGCCCTGCCCTCTACTGGAGAATGTGTACAGGTAATTATACGCAGTGAGCGTGCGTGCACGCATGCACTTTTGTAGACTTTTCACTATACTCCCACAAATTGGTTTTATATATATGTTCCATACAGAATCAGTACAATAATTAATTTAAAAATTTCCCATCTCCTTTATTAATATTATAGATCTATTCAGTTATACAACACTCTGGTAAATAATTATTTGAGTATCTATTATACGCCACACACTGTGCCAGGAGACAGCAGAGCAGTAAATAACACACCTTGTCAGTGACCTCATGAATCTCAAGACAGAAAGCCCATGTGCTCTCTCTGTGACCTCCAATACATCAGCTCTAACCTTGAAGGACAGTAATAACTGCTTTACTACATTAATGAGGCTTGCTTGCTTGCTTGCTTCCTTCAACAGACAAAAACATGGACAAACTACTAAAATAGAGTAACAAATTTGCCAAATGTTGAAAACATTATAGATGATTTAAACATCTACAAACACACAAATAGAAGTTATTTACTTCGTTCTTTTTTAGAATATTTGATCAATTAAATACGTTAACTATTCTTAATATTTAATAAGGACATACTTATACATGACCATCCCTAACACAGAGAAAAGTACTAAATAAATATTGACAAGTAAACTTTGAATATATGAAATTTGTAGCTGCTAAAATCAGAAAACCATTGTCACTCCAATAAAGGAGAAAATTTCCATAGATCATCTTCAAACAGTTCACAGCAAACAGCTTGTAAAAAATAACCAATCACAAATGAATACAAGAAATTCACAAATCACTTTATTTTCTCCACTGGACTAAACTTAGTAAGAGCCTAGTATAATTCTCAAAAGCTACCAATAATTTTTAATGAAAAAATATCAAAATTTATATAAAAGGACTAAGAACTCTAATTTTATTGAACAATTTTCAATATAAAAATGTATTATTCCTGAACAGGCCTGGAGCTCAGTGGTTACGGTGCTTGCCTGGCATGCACAAGGATGCAGGTTCAAATTCCAGCACCATGTACCCAACAAAGTGTCAGAACGAAAGCCACAAGAAAATAAATAAAAAATCTGATTCTCTCTCTCTCCCTCCCTCCTTCCCTCACTGTCCCCCCTTTAAAACAAACAAAAAAAATAAAATACACTGAACACCCAACTATACACTAGCATCTACAATTAACATTTTATTGTATTTGCTTTTGTCATCCTTCTGTACATCCATTAATCTATTTTTAAATGAATTTTAAATAAGTTGTGATCTACATAAGTAATAATTAGTTCAATATTTGTTTATAGACATTTTTCTTCTGAAGTAAAATTTACAATCAATGAAATAAATATTAAGTGTACCATTCAACAGTTTTCACAGTATACTTATGTAACCTAAATCCCTATAAAGATATGACACTGCCATTACCCTTGCAGTTCCTCATGCTCCTTCCGAGACCACGCCTGCCCCTACACCTCGGAGACTATCATCATTCTAACTTTTCCAGCACAGCTTCCTGTTGCCTTTTGTAACTCATATGGTAAACCCAGAACATCTGTTATTTCGGATAAGCTTTTTTTTTAAAGGGAAGGATGAAGAGATAATTTTTATTTAATTTTTTCATCTGTTTTCTTTCTGACACTTTGTTGTGTACATGGTGTTGCGATTTAAACCCAGGTCCTCACGCATGTTAGGCAAGCACCGCTGAGCCACCTCTCCAGCCCAATGTCTTTGGGATGCACCTATATCATGTTTATCAGCTGTATTTTCCTTTTTATTGTTTAATTCTATTATATGTCTACACTATTCATTCTTTTGTTGATAGACACCTGGACTGTTATCAGTTGCTATAAATACACTTCTATGGATTTTTGTTCTTTCTCTTTTTTAAATTTATCTTTTTATTAGTACATTATAGTTGTACCTTATGATGGGATTTGTTGTCACATATTCCTAGATGCACACAATACAGCAATATTTGGTCACTATTCCCTGTCCTCCGTGCCCCTCTACCTTCCTCCTTCCAACCCCTCCCCCCCCAATCCCCAATCTCTTCTGGGACCTATAGGTTTCCTAAAAAACAAAACAACAACAAAAAACCCATTTTGTGTATATATTTTTTCATTTTTTTTTTTTAGGTACAGAATGAAATGGGATTAATGGACAATAGGGTAAATATATGTCTAGTTTTCAAAAAACAGTCATACCTTCTCCCACGTGGTACTATTTTTTAATTTTAGCCTTCACAGTGCCTATATATTAATAGCTCATTATTACTTTAATTGGTACTTCCTCAATGACAAATAATACTAAATATCTTTTAATGTTTTCATTGGCCATTTATAAATCTTCCTTTCTGAAATATCTTTTACACACCTTTGCTCATTTTTTAACATAGTTGTTCTCTCTTCACTTTTCACTTGTCATACATTCTGGAAAAAAAGCTGATCAGATAAACATTTTGCAAATGTTTTCTCCTTTTGGCTTGCCTAGTTCACTTTCCTAGTGTCCTTTGACAACTATTTATTATTATTATTATTTTTTGGTGGTACTGAGGACTGAACCCACGATATCACATATGCTACGCAAGCACTCCACCACTGAAATACATCCCCATATCTTTTTATACTTTGAGACACTAAGTTACTCAGGATGAGCTTGAACTTGAGATGCTCCTGCCTTAGCTCCCAAGCAGCTGAGATTATAGGTGTGAATCACCTTGATGAATTTCATTCTTTTATGTTTAATGCTTTACATGTCTGAAGAAATCTTTGCCTATCCATAAGCCACATCTTCTGGAAGTTTTATAGTTTGGGCTTTTCTATTTAGAATTATTTTCTGCAAAACAACAACAAAAAAATGAATTATTTTCTACACATGCCGCGTGGGAAGCAATAAAAGTTACTGCTTGTTTTTTTAAATCTCTAAGGATGTTCAGTTTTTCCAATACCATTTGTTGAAAAGACATTTCTTTCTTCGCTGGATTCTTTTAGCACCTTTGTTAAGAATCAAGTGATTATATAAGTGAGGGTCTATTTCTGGACTTACTACTTTTAAATTGATCAATTTGATTATGTTAGCATCACACTTTTTAAATTTTCTTGGGCTGCTTTTAGAAAGTATGACAAATTGGGTGGCTTAAAAACAACAAAACTAGCCTGCCATAGTTCTGGAGGCCAAAAGTCTGAAATCAAGGTGTTCAAGGATCATGCTCCTACTTGAAGGCTCTAGCGAGGAACTGTTCCTTGCCTCTTCCTACTTTATGTGGACTCCTGGCAATCTTTGGATTTCCCTGACTTTCAAATGCATCACTCCAATCTCTACCCCACATTCCTTCCCACCCTGTCATGAGATGGGCTTCTTTCCCCCTGTTTGTCTCTGTGTGCTCTTATTTTCTTATAAGGATATCAGTGGTCAATTTAGTGTATAATCCCAATCCAGAATGACCTCATCATAACTAGTTACATCTGCAAAGACTGTATTTCCAAATAAAGCCACATCCTAAGATTTCAGGTGTGTAGGAGTTTTGGGGGAATACTATTCAATTCACTATGCACACTGTCTTGGTTTCCTGGTTACTATAGTTTCATAAGCTTACAAAGCAGTTAATAAGTCTGTCAACTTCTCCTATTTGTTTGAAATTTCTCTGCATATCTTGGCTCCTCTGTGTTTGCAAACAAGTTTTAGAATCAGTTTTGCATTTTCAACCAAAAAAATCTGCTTGCTGATATCAGTGGAACTGCACACAGAGAGAACTAATCATGTTGAATCATGTCTGTGGGCTTGTCATATTTTCTTTTATTAAAGTTTTCTTTAATTTCTCTCAGCAACATTTTATAGTCTTTAAGATACAGTTTTTACATTTTATTTGTTTTTCTTGCATTATTGTATTGGCTAGGCTTTTCAGTATTGTGTTACAGATTATGATGAGTAGACATTTCTTTGCTTTTCCTCTTTGGGAACAATATTTAATATTTCACCATTAAGTATGGTTTTATTTGTAGATTTTTCATAGATACCCTTTATCTGATTTAGGACATTCCATTTTAGTACTAGTTGGTAACAGTTCTTTACAGGGAATGGGTACTAAATTTTATTAAGTGCTTATTCTGCATCTACTAAAATAATAATGTGGCTCTTCAAATGACACCAACCTAGAATTTCTGGGATAAGTCAGACTTAGTAATGATCGATTATCTGATTTATATACTACATGTTCAATCTGCTAATATATTGTAATATGTCACATACTAGTATCAGAGATATACTGACTTCATAAATTAGTTGGAAAGTGCTCCCTCCTCTTGTATTTTCTGAGTTTCTTAAATTTAGTATGACATCTTCTTTAAATGTTTAAAAGAACTGATCAGTGAAAACATTTGGGTCATCAGGTACAGTGGCACACAACTGGAATTCCAGCAATTTGGGAGGCTGAGGCAGAAGCATTACAAGATAGAGGTCAGCCTCAGCAACTTAGCAAGACCCTTAGAAACTTAGTAACACCCTATCTCAAAACAAAAAAATAAAAAGTGCTAGGGATGGAGATTAGTGCTAAAGTTCCCCTATGTTCAATTTCCAATGCCAGAAAGAAAGGAGGAAAAGAGGGAGGGAGAAAACATTGGCACTTACATAGTAACCTTTCTTTCTTTTTTTTTTTTTTTAATTTTGAGACAGGGTCTTACTAAGTTGCTGAGGCTGACTTTGAACGTGCAATCCTCCTGCCTCAGCCTCCTGAGCTGCTGTGATTACTGGCTTAACTGCACAGATTTTACTAGCTATTAATCCTTTGTCTCTCACATATGTTAAAATATTGTCTATCATGAAATCTCCATTCATTTTTATTGTCTTTATATTTAATAAATAAAAAGTATGCTTTAATTAATAAATAAAAAATACTGATCCTTTTCCAGTGCTGTACTCTAGAGATACTGAGTAATTTGTATCTCCCTACTTTACTGTACTGATTTCATCACTT
>PVKS010008207.1:0-69419 GCA_004027875.1 Aplodontia rufa
TGAGGTGGCAGGAAGATAGGGGAATAACATATAGTATCCAGTAGTCGGCATGCTCAAGTGGCCCACAGTTACCAGGCTCAAGTGGAAGGGAAGACTTTTTTTTAAATCAAGAGTTCTAAATCTTTAAATCTTACTTTGCAAGATAAGTCTGCATTCCTACTTATGACCCAGAAAGTCCCATTCGTTAATACTCAACATGATACCTGTGGATGATCCCTTGCCAGCCAAAGTGAAATGAGAGAGAGAGAAGGAAGGCACGAAGGAAGGAAGGGAGGAAGGGAGTCGGGGAAAGGAAGGGAAAGAGGAGATTATTTTTGACCCCATGGTATGTAAAAGGCACCATGCTAGATGCAGGGACAGAATGGGGCATCAGAGACAATATACTTTCCTCTGCCCGCATCTAGAATTACAGACTTTAAAGACAGGACCTATACTGGTTATCTCTATAAGGAAAAGTAATACAAAGGTGGCACCACTAAATTTTCATAAGAGATAAAAAGACAGAGGAAACACTTGATTCTGCTGAGCAGGATCAAGCAAGCCTTGCAAAAAAAGGGAACTGATATTTGTGTTGAGAACTGAAGGATGAACAGAATTTGACAGGTTAGAAAAAAAGCAAAGAAAAGGATAAGGTCTTGCACATTCAAAGGACATTATGACACTAGAGATGTAATGACAAAGACATGGTGGGAGGTATTTAGGTGGCAATGCATCTCTCACTAGGTTTAGTGGGGACAGATGTTTAGATGGCCTGGTGTGTATCAAGATGTTAAAATGGGACTTTTCTAAGTCACTTTCCTCTTTAGCTCAAAGGCCAAGATTAAGTACATCACTTAACATTAGTGAAATGAAACAATGAAAAAAAATGAAAACAACTGTAAAATTAGGCTTACCAGATTTAATGATCAACATACAGAAAGGAGAGGAAAAAAGAGAAAGAGAGGACAAAAAGTGAGATGAGGGGAGCGAGAATAGAGAGGAGAAAGGTGGTCTAGGAGAGAGTGGTATTGAAATGTCAGGAGGGATTTCTTTGGGGACAATTTGCATACTATGTTATATCTTCCATTCTTGTCAGACAGTTAAATGTCCTCAATAGCTTGAGGGACAGGAATCCCACTCTCTAAAGGAGAGAGATTGAAGTGCTGGTTGTCCTTGTCAGCTCATCCTGAAGGCACTCGCTGGAGCCATCTAAAAGGCCATGAGAAGCAGTGACCTGGAAAGTCCAGTGGAGTGTCTGTGCCTCAGGGTGGTGCGGCCCGAGTCAGTGGCAAGGCAAGCCTTTGTCCTGGCAACTGTAGCTGGGGGTTCCCAACAGGGTGTCCTGTAGAAATTCTCAAAGGGACACCCATGAGATAAAGCCAACACACACAACAGTTGTATTTCTGCCACAAAAGTCAAATAAATAATCAATTTACCATACTGTCCATTTTCACTTATTCTTTCCCCCCTGAGAACCACCCTAGTGGAGACACTAGAGAAGTAACTAGAAGAACAGAGAAAACACAGCG
This sequence comes from Aplodontia rufa, assembly GCA_004027875.1. Classification (NCBI taxonomy): domain Eukaryota; kingdom Metazoa; phylum Chordata; class Mammalia; order Rodentia; family Aplodontiidae; genus Aplodontia; species Aplodontia rufa. Next base: position 1,509 of record PVKS010008207.1, read on the forward strand.
AAGGCCACCCTGTCCCCAGCCAACTTCCAGGCCTCAAATCTTACATCCCTAGGGGTGAAGATGAGAGGAGAAGCTTTAATTTGAATGAAGTTTGGTGTTTTAATAATTAGTATGGATTAGATATTTTAAATCCTGAAATCAGGTACTTTTCATCAAAAAAAAAAAGAAAAGGAAAAATGAGGAGGAATAGAAATAGCTCATAGAGCTTTAATCAAAAGCAAATTTTAGAGTATCTGGGTGTCCATAGTTGTGTTTATAAACCCTATACACAAATAAAATGACCTTGGAAGTTTTGACAAAATCCCAAAGCCTTCCAATGAGTGAACTAATCATCTTTTGGTAAATTTTCCCTAAATCTTCTTCCCAGTAATTGAAATTTGATCATCAGTATAGAGCAGTGAGGTCAAAATCACCTTCTAGTCAAAGACTAGACTTTGACTAGTAAGGACGTCATTTGACCAGTGTTTTCTTATGATAAAACAGATGTGCTGCTCTTCCTGGTACCATCAGTGTCTAGGGCATCAGTCTACCCAGCCTCTGATGTACACAAGAATCATCCGGGGCACTTATTACTCTGCAAACACTGATTCAATGTGTAAAGAATCTGCAGGTTGATTTTTATTTTTATTTATTGGTAGTAGGGATTGAACCCAGGGGAGCTACCACTGAACTGCACCACTAGCCCTTTCTATTTTTTATTTTGAGACAGAGTCTTGCTAAGTTGCTCAGATTGACCTCAAACTTCCAATTCCCCTGCCTCAGCCTCCCAAGTTACTGAGATTACAGATGTGTACCACTGAGCCCTACAATATCTGCATTTTAAAAATGCTCCAGGTAAAATCAGTGCCAGAGTATTTAAAATTAGAATTTAAGAAGACATACAGTTGGAGCTGGATAGAAATTCCAGCTTTGCCAATTATTAGATCTGTGACCTTGGTCAAAGGATTTAACTTTGCTGTGTCTTAAATACCTTTCTGCAAAATAGGGCAGCGATAATAAAAACTAGTATAAGAGTGTTGTGAAGACTAAACTAATTAGCAAATATAAAGCAATTGAAAAATAAAACACTACATGTGTGGTATTTATGGCTAAAACTGGATCCTCCTCTAGGAAGTTTCTCATGTTTCTGTTTTAATTTTATTTTTGTTTGTTGGAAAATTTAAAGCAAATTCCCAATGTCCCTGAATGAAGTTCTCTTGCCACTCTTCCCTCAGTCTCTGTACTAGTCAGCTTTCCATGACTATAACAAATATCTTAAATAATCAGTTTATAAAAAGAAAGGTTTATTTTTGCCCCCAGTTTTAGAGATTTCAGGCCACCATCAGTAGACCCCATTGTTTTGGGCAACGCAGCACACCATGATAGAAGCACATGGTGGAGCAAAATCATTCATTTCATGGGAAGGGAGCAAAAGAGCAAACGAGGAAGGGATTAGGGGTCCCATTATCCCCTTCAAGAGTGATGACCCAAATACCTCCCACTAGGCCCTACCTCTTAAAAGTTTCTATTGCTTCCCAATAGTGCCAATCTGGAGTCAAAGTCCTTAACACTTGGGCCTTTAGGGTACGTTTCTGATCCAAACTATAGCAGTCTCCTAATTGTCCTCTTAAGAATTAAGCAGTACAAAAAATATATAAATTTCAGAAGTGATAAATATGATATTGACTCAGATCTATCATTACACATTGTATGCATGTATTAAAAGTCCATTCTGTATCCCATATGTGTGTTCAATTACTATGTCTCAATTTAAAATTTTATTTAGTTTTAAAAGGAGAAATCATCAGAATTCCAGTTTAAGAAGATTATCTTTAGTTGTCTCAACTATGGATTTTTCTAACTTTTTCCTGTCATTTTTCCAGCATCATATTTGTGAATTTGAGAATTATAACCTTCCCACCCTTTGACTCCAGTCCTTTAAAAATTGTTATTTCAGTCTGTCTCTCCAGAGTGGGATGAATTCAAACATACGAGGAAGCAACTGAAGCTGGGATCTCCCTCTCTTCAAAAGCGAAACAAAGGTTACTAAAATTTCTCTAGGACGATTTGATAGAATTGCAGGACTGAGGCCATGATGTCAAATCCAAACTTTATATAGAGTGCTCATTGACCCTGATCTGAAGAACTGTGCCAACCCAACTGCTCTCACCTTCCACCCAATAGACATGGTGTGGCCTTTGATCCTCAGGCTCCTTGGCTGTAGTCCAACACTACTTTCCCTAGGAATCATCCATAGTTATTATTACCCACTGATTTACTAGTGAACTCAGCTCCACTCCTTAAGACTTGACACTGGACGCCAGTAGACACCCTGCTTCCAGAGAATGGCTATGAATCTTTCACTTGGTTGATAGCTGGAGCAATTTAAAGTTATTTCAGGAGAAGTTGTTCAACCAGAATTTGGAGTATTTCCACAATTTCACGGCTACACACACACACACACACACACACACACTTATAGCTGTGTTGTGTTTTTTTTTTTTTTTAAATTTCTGGATGCCTGAGATGTCTCTTATACAATATAAGAACTTGAAATCATTAAGGTAAAGATTCAATGTACTGGGTGAGTGAGCCTTTTTAATATTCCTGAAAAGAATCTGCATTCTAAAAGTGCATTTTCTCATGTCTAAAGTTACAGATGAATTCATTTGTTTATTTACTTTGGCAAAGCCCTGAGGAAAACATAGGCCATATTTATCACTTCAGAAATTTGTAAAGGGTGAATGGCCCACCCTTTCTCTTTCAGCCCCTGGAGAACACATTGCGAATACCTCAGCTCTTGTGGCAGGAATTTGTTTCCTCTAGTTGGGATGCAGGTCCCTGCTAAATTGAATGTGATCTGCTATAATGTGTCCATAACCTGCTGTCAAAGTGCATGCTACCTGCCTGGATGTCTGGTCACATTTTGAAGATCTTTTAACCTTTATTTGTTATGTCAAGTTAATTATTTCTGGGGAACTAAATGCCAACATTGCAGCCTTTCCAGTAAAACATGACCTGGAGTCATCTAGAACTAAAAGAATTGCTTTCCTCTGGGGATGGAATTGGACTGGAGGACTGAAACTGAAGGAAACTTAATACATATTTCTAACATGGAAGTCAACACCATTGACTGAGTAATAGTTTGCCTTCCTGTCTTAGGTTAGCTACCCTGAGCTTGAGGTATTTTTTTAATCCATTTTACCATACTTTAACTTTTATCACCAATTTTCTGGAATTGTTTTCTTCTCCTCACTCCCTTATGACGTTAGGGATATGAAAGAAAGTGTGAAGAAAGAGAAAGCTTCAAAATCTCATAAACAACCTTTTGTTATGCAAGGATATTTTATAATCTTTATGCTATACACAAGGAATACTTATTATTATTCAAGGAATACTATTTTTTTTCAGGGCTGAGGATTGAACTCGGGGCCTTGTGCGTGCTAGGCAAACGCTCTGCCACTGAGCTAAATCCCCAACCCTTATTCAAGGAATTCTGATATGTAAGCATTTGCTTTTATGTAAAAAGCACATAGTCTTACATCATTTGTTGCTAATTATGTATTTTTGAAGGATTCACACAGAAAACACTTATTTTAAAAAATTTACCTAGTGAAATTTATTCATTATTGGTTTTGTTTGTTTATTTAAGCAGCCAATAGATCATTACATGGAACTCAGTGGTAGAAGGCGTAGGGCACAGGAGATGGTCAGCAACATCCGCTGGACCCATCCTTTACCTCTCCACCACTGGGGCAACCTTGAAGACCAGTCCCTGGTGTCCTGCAAAGGCTCCGTGGAACAGCTCAAAACCATTGCTCCACTCCCGTACAGTATAATTCACTTCACCAAATCATTTCTGCATACGGTTGCAGGAGCTCTTCTGCTCGGGAAGTTAGATGAATTTGTATTCTTACGTGTGAGCTGCAATAACTCAGCAAGCAAAAGGTGGTTCTAGAGTCTGTCATTTTTAAAGTGTCAGTTTTTACATTTGGCGCATTGCAAGCTAATGAAAATTGCTGCTGCTTTGGGAGAAATAATCAATGAGGGATGTTTATTACAATGACACAATGTAAGGAACACATTAAGGCGAGCTATTTCTCACGTTTCTATTCTTTCAAAATGCATTGCCTTTTCATGCATCCATTCTTGTTTCTACAGAAACTGATTTGTACTTGCAAAATAATAAATATTCATCTCATATGGATTTTTAAAGGTGACTGATTTGTAAAAATCAATAACTGTCTTTTGCCAGCTCGTGGACTGACATGATTGCCTTCATTTTCAAACATAAAACGATTGCATTAAAATAACATTAAGAGAGAAACATCGGCTGACACAGGAAGAGAAATTCTTAAATGAAAACTGCTCCAGCCAGCTTTAATCAGTTCCAATCATGCTTTTTATTATAGTGCAAATGGGCTCTATTAAAAGGAAAGCCAATTCCAGATGATGATGCAAATAATTATAGCTGCCTTTAGCCTCTAGTTAGTGTTAGTAACTAATGGTTTCAAAATATGAGATTTATTTTAGAAAGGACATTTTCCTTTAATAGTGAAATGGGAAATTGGGCTTTGTCTATCTAATGTCTTATATGCAGATAAAAACTGAAAAAGGAATCAGTCTCTTTTCTGATATTTCAAAATACAGTAACAATTAAATTACTTCACATGTATACATTTAAAGTTCATTAGTTCAGCAATTCCCAAACTATTTTTGGTTCTGTGTTCTGTTAAATGCTAAAAATTCTGTTTACTCTCTTTACCCTGCTCCTTCCACTATTGGAGATTCTAATGTATATAGCACATTAAAGACCCTGAGAAATTTTGCAGTAAAAAGATCTATGTCTATCTTTTTTATCTTTTCCTAATTAGTCTGAGTATGAAGATGTTTTCAAAACATACAGATTAATACCACATCCTACAGAAATCCATTGGATATCCATTTGAGAAATTCTTAGTGAATTTATAATCTAATGACCTATATTTTAAAAGACAGCAGTATCAAAACAAACACACAGTTATTCATTTCTAAAATTGCAATTATGGAATCAGAAATTTCAAGTAAAAACAGTAATTTAAACATAAGCCAATGCAAGCATATGATCATTGAAGCATATTTCTCAAAATGTGTGTGTACCATGCTACCTTTCTTAGCAGTATACATTAATTTAATTCCTTTCTCTTATGTGTACTTCTATCATTTTATGTGTCACAGGAACTGCACCTTTTTGTTTAGCCTTTGTCTCTCAGTGGCAATGACGGAAAAGTGTGACTCGGTTGTCCTCTCAGGATACATTTGCTCAGCTATGTACAGTGCAGTGAGCTAACCTCCTGCAGCTCTTCCCCCTTCAGAATCTGCCTTAGCTTTCAAACCAGGCCGTACTGTATCTGGGCACTGCCTAGAGATCTGGCTCTGCAGGAGTGGTAGGGCCTGACCACCTCTGCCCAATGCAGGCAGTCTTTACTCTGGAGCTCCCCACTGAATCAACCAAGATTCTTTCAACTCAGAGTCACCACCTAAATGCTTTCCCCACCCAGTCCTTCATCCTTCTCCGTTTATCCTTCAAGGCATTATTTCCAATAAACCCTTTACACTCCTAATTCTGTCTCAATTTCTGCTTTCTAAAGGACTCCACTGACACTCCCCCAAAAACCTTCAATACACTTTTGAGGCAGGATCATATTTTTATTGTTGCACCAGAATTGTGTCAATGTACTTGGGTATATCAGAATAAATATATACCCCAGTAAGAGAGGCAAGGGACCAGGGGATGGGAGGAGGGAGGTGGAGAATGCTGGGGAGGGATTTTGGTCAAAGTATATTTTTGCATTGTGTGTAGGTATGACTATGTGACAACAAATCTCATCATTGTATACAATTATAGTGCACTAATAAAATAAATAAGTAAAAATAAATTAATTAAAAGGAATGTCTCAGGCAGAGATTAAGTAATAAACACTCAGGAATCAGGTAAATGTACAGTATAACTAAGATCCAAGAGGAAGCAATAGGTATTGGTGCTGATACACTTGAATTATTTCTGTGACCTGAGTGTGTATATATGAGGGCATGAGTGACTCTGTGTAGAAACTAGTAGAACATTTTGTGTGAATGAGTTCAATTCATCATTGTGGTTCAAACTAACCTTTGCTCCTCCATTTCTCAAATACTTTTGGTCTGGATGACCCTAACAGAGCAAAGTTATTCCCAACATCGTCTATGGGTTCAGGTAATCAGAATATTAGATCCCATCTGAATAACTGGAAACCTTTTTAAGTGTTTTAATTGAAAAGATAAATTTTGAAAAAGTCATCATAAGAAGATTAATTCAATATTTGTGTGCATACTAGATGGAAAGTGAGAAGATTAAATGCAGAATCATTCTAAGAGACAATTACAACAATTTTAGATAATCATCATCAAACAAATAGTGGTTGATGCCTACAACTTGCCAGACATTTTACATATATTTACATGTTTAATCATCAAAACACTGAAAGTATGGGTACTAAGGAAGAGGGAAGAATGGCTCAGAGAGAAAATTTGTCCAAGAAAGTCAGTAAGGGAGAAGATAACTTGCTCTGACGTCTAAGTCTATAGCTTTTCTGGGCTGTGAGACTGCTTCCTATGTGGAAATAAGGACTCCATGAGACTGAAAATATTTTCAGTGACTTTGTCTAAGTCAATAGGGGATCCTCCTCGAGACACAAAGATAAAGAAAGATAAGGCATGATCCAGTGGATAACACTAGCACAGGTGAGCAAGACTTCTTGCCAGAAAGTCTGGAAATCTGGAAAAATGAAGATCCACATAGGAAACTAAATCATGGCAGTTGGAAAAGGGAACAGATGGGTTAAAAGAGCCATAATATCAGAGACAGAGGCCATTGCAAGAATATAACAGGAAACCAGTTGCTAGATCGAGTTGAACTTGGGAGCAGCCTTCTAGAAGAGCCATCAACAATAGCCCACTAGGCAAATGCCATTTTATGGGAACACTGCTGCAACCTTTCATTTACTATTGTCTATGGCTACTTCCATGCTACCATGCTAGAACTTAGTAGTTACAACAGAGACTATTTGTTCTACAGACTCTTATAATTGGAATTTTGATTATAGATCTAAAGTCAGGCCTGGCTAAACATTTTCTGTAAAGGTCCAGACAGTAAGCATTTTAGGCTTTGGGGCCACAGATGGTCTCTGCAGCACAATCTTTGTTTTTTATTATTTGTTTTTCCAACCATTTAAAAATGTTAAACCTTTCTTAGCTCAGCATAAAATAATCTGAGGCTGGATTTCTCCCACACGCCATCATCTGCTGATTCCTGAGGTAGATTTAGATATAGAAAGATAATTCCTGTGTGTTTAATATATACATATCTGTACACACACACACACACACACACACACACATCTTCATCTCATGCTTTCATATTAAATGGAAGCATGAAACTGGTGCTCATCTGTAACCAAAAAGAAACTAAATTCAGTTAGCACTTCTAGTTTTGGATTAGAGTTGAGGCAATAGAATAAGCTGTGTGGGAAAGAAAACCTTGCCTCTACAAACAAATCAAACTCTACTTTTATTTTATTGGCTACATATTATTTAAATGGCTTTCCGCTTAGGGAGATTAACTTGACTTTGTCTTTTTGTTTTATAAAGAGAAAGAGAGGAAGAATGAGGAGAGAGAGACAGACAGACACAGAGAAAATCAACTTCATTTAGTTTTTCATCTGTTTTTCATTGCTCTGACACTTAGTTGTGTTTTTGGTTCTGGGATTTGAACCAGATTCCTTACACATGCCAGGCAAGTGCAACACTGCTAATCCACTGCTCTAGCACTTGACTCTGTCATATATTGACTTAAATAAACATTGATAGCAGCAGAATCTTTGTCAGTATTCCATGGTATGTGTCCATTCAAAAAAATATTCTCCATTCCATCTTTGCCACCCTAGCTTTTCCTCAACATTATGGATGTGGAGCCACAAAGTGGATGCAGCTCTGCATCTTCAGGAAGTGATCGAGGTGTGACTGGCTTTTGACTCATCCTGGAGTATCAGGCACAGTTAAGACTCCTGCCCTGAACTTTGTCTATGTTCTTCTCCTTCAACCAGTTGGAGGCACTCACTTTTTGTGGATCAAAGTTCACTTAAATAAAAAAATGGAAAGAAGAATCTGGAATATTTCAATAGTATTTTGGTAACACCATAAACATAAATGTGTGTGTTATCCTACTTCTGCTACATTACTGGAAATCTCTGGATGTTAATTGGTTAATTATTTTTTTGAAGTTAGAGAAAGGTTCAGAGTATGTAATATGGAAAGATTACTGTTAAATTAAAATGTCCTTTATTATGCCATTAATATTTTTTCTCAGATCCTTTAATGTATATTATCATCATGTATATTATCATCATGAAAAGTAACAAAAATGTTCAGAGAAGGAGTTATTTGGAGAAGAGCTCAGACTGATGCTTAAAAATTGAGAAAAAGATGGAATTAAATGTGATGAAATTCAATAAAAACAGATGTAAGGTAGTACACTTAGGACTGATTAATTCTCACAAATATAAAATGAGGTTTTATTCTGAGTAACAATATTGGAAAAAGACTTAAGAGTGACAGCAAACCATGTATTGAATCATAATACATTGCATTTAATCATGTAGACTCTTCCAATGAGAATACATTTGATAAAAGTTCACAGAAATATTTTCTTGCTCTCAAGTGTTGAAAATTCTCCAGAAAGAAATTTGGGAATTAGTTGATATCTATAACTGTGAAGCATAGATATAAGGCATTTTGCTTTATAATTAATATACATCATCTCATTTGATCATCACAGAAAACCCATGTTATCCCCATAAGTAGAGATAAACACACTAAAGATTAGAGAAATACACGTATAGCTTAGGTAAAAAAATGATTATCTAAAGGAACTACATGGAATTTATAATGATGCATTTTTCTTTAGTGATGCCAAAGTATTCATTTTTAAAGATTAAAATATGACTGCCACACAAATATAGAATGAATACATGAAAAGCTTTATTGATTTATTAATGAGAAAACCAGTAAAATAGTGAAGCATTTTGGGAAAAAAAAAAAGGATATTTAGAAGCATTTAAAGGAATGTTAAAACAGGACTTCTAGGTAAACGCAAAACCAGATAATGTCCTAAGGGCAATCACCTTTGGAGATATCTTTTCTACCAAACAATTTATTCACATCTTTAACAGTCAAGATCTACATGTAGCTTGACCAAGTCTTTAACCAATACTGAGCAATGAAGTCACACAAAAGTACATTTCTAGGTAATTAAATAATTCATGAGTGTGCAGGACAGCCACCTTTTCTGGTTTTCCAAGAACTGAAGAATGTTTCAGACATTGTATTTCCATAGCTAAAACCAGAAAAGTTAGACAACCGAAGGTGTTCGATCCTGCTAATAATGCCCCAGTGTGATATTCAAGGGACATGCTTCATCCTCATGACCTATTCCAAGACAACTTTTCTAAATAGTGAGATTCAATAACAATGTTCTATCATTAGTGACTTCAAACCTATAGAAAGCTTTAAAATTAGAAGGTTTATCTTCATTTTCATTACATCTACTAAAAATAATCCTTTCTTTTTAGCTATTTTTTTTAAATGTTGCTGCTCAGAATGGGGAGGTCTCTAAGATGTGCCATTGTAGGTTTCTACCACAAAACGTTAACATATCCCAGTTTAGTTACAGTGAAGAGCAGCACATCTTTACCCACCTGGGGTCAATGCCCATCTTCTCACTTTGTAAGTATGTCCTTCTGCAAAGTACCTGTAATAACCACTCGTAATGTAGTTACTATCCTGAACTTAGTGGGAGAAACTGATGCAAGCTAAACTAATAAGGTTCTTTCAGTTTTTTTCCTTTTTTTTCTCTTTAATGGTAAATGGAGAAAAGCCTAAGAGATAATCTCTATTATAACCACAGAATAATAATACTAAATATACTAAAGTTTGGTGCTACACAGTAAGTTTATTTCTTTTGCTTTTTCTCAATGTAACAGGAATAGGAGAAGAAAACAATGCAACAGTCCCTCTTCTCCATGGCTTCCCTTTTTGCAGTTTCAGTTACTCATAGTCAACCTCCAAATATATTAAATGGAAAATTCCAGAAATAAACAAATCATGAATTTTAAATTACATACCATTCTGAGGAGCATGATGAAATCTCATCGCAGCCTTCTCAGTGTCAGATGGACTGCCACAGAACTGTGCCCAGTACCTGCCCTCAATAACCCCTCCTGAGAAAAAGAGAGATCACATGACTCAACTTTTATTATATTGTTATAATTATACTTATTGTTATCAATCTCTTACTGTGTCTAATTTAAATTAGACTTTACCCTCAGTACATTTATATAGGAAAATAGAGTATGCATTGGACTCTATAGTATCCTTGACTTTAGGCATCCAATGAGGGTCTTGGGATGTATCCTCTGAGAATAAGGGGGACTACTGTAATCTCCTAGGAGCCATTGCTGATGACCAAGAACAACAAAAAGGGTATCTACACAAGAACAATAAAAACCAAAATTAAAATCATGGGGCATCTCTGCAACCCAAATTCTCACCACCTCATCAATCTATTCCAAAATCAGGGAAACAACTAAAAATCTGAAAGGCACCTAGCTTGAGTTTAAGGACAGTCCTTCACTACCACTGAGCTCATCTCCAGCTTTAATGAACATGAAGGAAGCATGTGAAAACACAGCTCTCTACCCACAGTCCCTTTCGACAGCTGAAGAGCAGAACAGACACCATGAGTGTCTACAGACACTTCCAGTGCAATTTCCAAGGGCGGGATCCAAAGATCTCCAGGTAAGCATGGGAAAGGAACCTGTTCAGATTATATGTAGGCTTACAGAACTTTCTACCATGCAAAATCAGCGCTCATTCACTCGTTCTGTGCACTTGATGTTTAGAGTTTCAAACTCTGAATTCATGTAGGATGAGATGGTATACGGTATAACTTCCTCCAAGTCTAACAGCCATAGAATAGAGGGGGAATGATCAATACTCTGTCTGGAATTAATCTATGATGGGTGGGTCTGGGGAAAATGGGGCTTGAAGATCCTTCCTAATTCTTCAGGAGTATCAATTTGAGGACTTCCTTTCTCTCATTGCAATTATCAGCCAAGCTACAGTTTAGAAGACTGGATACCTACCTTGGATGGAGGGCAACTATCGGACACAGTATTTGGTGCCATTGTAACTTCTGTGTTCTCTATCTCTTTAGGTATTTTTCAGGGAAATTGTGAAAGGACATGCTAAGGGTTTTGAGTCAAATGTCATTATTTGGCTTTAAAATTGCCTGACATGGTTATATGATAATATTGTCTATTAAATATATATATATAATATATATACTATATATATATACATATATATATGTAGGTCCAGAAAATTGTACATTGTGCTTACAACAATTTTTGTTCCCAACACCACTGTTTTATATTTATATAATTGGTGGAGGCATCACAATATCTGACTTCAAATTATATGTCAGACCTATAGTAACAAAAACTGCATGCTACTAGCATAAAAACAGGTACATAGTCCAGTTCATACAGAATAAAAGACCCAGAGACAAACTGTCTCACAAAAAATCATCTGATCCTGACAAAGGTGCCCAAAACATACACTGGAGAAAAGATAGCCTTTTTAACAAATGGTGCTGGGGAAACTGATTATCATATATAAAAGAATGAGATTAAACCCTTATCTTTTACTCTGCTTAAAAATTAACTCAAAATAGATCAAAGACCTAAAAATTAGACCAGAAACTATGTAACTCCTACAAGAAAATGTAGGGTCAACACTCCAACATATAGGCACAGGCAATGATTTTCTCAATAGGCCACCTAAAGCTCAGGATATAATGCCAGGAGTTAATAAATGGGATGGTGTCCAATCAAAAAGCCACTGCACAGCAAAGAAAACAATTAAGAATATGAAATGAGAGCCTATAGAATGAGAGAAAATGTTTTCTAACTACTCTTCTAACAGAGGAGATTAATATCCAGAATATATAAAGAACTCAAAAAACGTAACACCAAAAAAAAGAAAAACAACCCAAAACAAATTGGTAAATGAATTAAACAGACACTTCTCAACAAAAGCAATATAAATGGTCAACAACTATATGAAAAAAATGTTCAGCATCCTTAGCAATTAGAGAGGTATGTAAATAAAAATTACCCTGAGATTTCATCTCACTTCAATCAGAATGACAGCCAGGAGGAATACCAACAATAATAAATGATGGAGAGGATGTGGAGAAAAAGGAACACTTTTACACTGCTGGTGGGATTTTAAATTAGTACAACTGCTATGGAAATCAGTATGGAGGTTCCTCAAAAAACTAGTAATGGAACCACCATATAACCCAGATGTGCCACTCAGCTATTAGAAACAATGATCTTGCATCTTTTGAAGGTAAATGAATGGCACTGGAAGAAATCACGCTGAGTGAAGTTAGTCAAACCCAGAGAGTCAAGGGCCAAATGGTATCCCTCATTTGTGGAGACTAGACCTAAACCCAAGCTTGGGAGTAAAGTAGACAAACTCAGTATTAGATCCACAGAACAAAAATGCAAAATGTTAATGTTTTTGAGATATAGTTGCAAGATACTTCATAAGACATTTGAATAACCTATGCTGCATACCTGTACAGAAATGTAAATGTTTAATCCCATTGTCAAATATTTTGAAGAATAACAAGGGATGACAAGAAGGGAGGAGAAGGGGAAATGTTGGAACTAAGATAAAGCAAGTAAATTCCAAGCAGTTATAAATGTCACTGTATATACTATAGCCATGTATATAAAAAATGCTCTTCATAGGTATAAGAATTATGTCACTGTATTTGCATTTTTTAGGAACAATATAGGACCCAGAAGAAAGGCAAGGGATCAGGGAGGAGGGAGGTAGAGGGGTTGGGGAGGATATTGTACAAATTGTATTGCTGAATTGTACGCATCTAGGAATATGTGACAACTAATCCCAACAGTATGTAAAACTATAATGCACTAATAAAAATAAATTTAAAAAAAGAATTAAAGTCACCATACTTCAGTGATACATGCACCCATGTTTATAGCAACACAGTTCACAATGGTCAAATTATGGAACCAGCCTAGGTGTCTAACAACAGATGACTGGATGAAGAAAATGTGGCATATATACTCAACGGAGTTTTATTCAACCAAAAGAAAAAGTGAAATAATGTGATTTGGAGGAAAATGGGTGAAACTTGAGACCATTATGTTAAGTGAAATAAGTCAAACTCAGAAGGCCAAGCAAGGGTCTTATGTGTCCTCTCATGTGGAAGCTAAAGAGGAAAACGGTAAAAAAAAGGATGATGGCAGGACTCCCAGGAAGATCAGTAGAATAGAGGAAAGTTACCAGGTTGGGAGGGTGGGAAGGCAGGAAAAGGGGGAAGACTGGGGAATGTTACCGGTCAAATTATATTGTTAGATTGTGAGCAAGTGTGAATATGTAATAATGAATCCCACCATTATGTACAGCTATAGTGCAGGGCCACACCTCAGGTTTTACCTTTCAACTTTTCTGCCATTTTATGAAGTACCAAGGCCCTCACCAAACACACCTGCTCAATCTTCAACTTCTAGCCTCCATAACCATGACATAAACTTTTTTCCTTTAAAAATTACCCAGTCTTGAGTATTTCATTATAGCAACAGAAAATGGACCAAGACAGCTTCTAATTGTGGGGCATGGAGGGGGGAACTATACATAAATTGCTTAAATTAAGGTACAAAAGAAATACTGCTTTAAAGAAAATATGTTAATTGATGAACTTTATCCTTATGCTTTTTCCAGATATTATGAAATGAATGCAATTTAGAGGGAAATGGACCAATTCTAGTACTTAACTAGTGAAGGCTTAAGTAGGGACCACTAACTTCAAATTCCTGTTTGCTCCTACTTATTTTCCTCTAGCAGCCCCGCATCTTCAGTGTCCTTTACACATGCTAGCACATATTCCAATACCTGTCTGTCTTCGATTCTTTTTGTCTTCCCCTGTTGGAATCACATCTAATTTTACCATCCAGATCCAGCTCTTCCTTTAGAGATGAGCTATAACCTCCAAACCTCCAGAGAACCTTTTCAACTAAATATCATGCTATAGTTTTTCATTTCTTCAAGTTATTTGCCTCATACTATTTCACCAATACCATCTTACATTGCATACACGTGCACATAACACACACCCACACAGTTCTAACCAATAATGCAGAACTTTTCTTTTAAAAAAAGAACTGCCTTTTATTTATTTGATAGTCTTAAAAAACACTCCTTAAAATAAGTGGTTTTTTCTCCTGGATTTGTGGACTGATGCATTTAAAATAAATAGACTTTCCAGATAACTTGAGTTTTTATTCCTAGGAATTCCCAAGTAAGAAAGGTAGCTGACAATAGATGATAGTCATGGCTGGGGATTTTATACTTATTTATACAAGATGCTGGTTTATTTAACTGATCCCCTTCTTTCACAGATTCAAGGTTATCTCTACTTATGATTTCTTGATTGAGTTGATGGTTTTATTCCATTTAAAGCAAAGCTGAGGGAAATCACAGGACTCGCAAGACATGAGACCAGATTGCAACTTACAGATTTTCAGTTAAGCATGATGCCCCTCGCAAAAGAAAAAATTAGGAAGTAAGACGTGTTAATTGTGGTGAGGATGCCAGACTAGATGATATAAGCTCTGATGTGGCTTTTAAAAAGAAAGGAACAGCAAGAAAATTACCAAGAGAAAGGGCAGATAGAAGAGTTGAGAATGGTAAGGGAACTAATTAAGGAAAAGAACAGATTTCACTTTGTTTAAAAATTGCTCTGCTTGGTAGAAAAGAAATCAAAACACATGACTGTTCAACCCAAAAAATATGGACAAATTAATTACAGTAAGTCATGCATCCATTTGCTCTTCCCACTACCTGATTTGGCTTTCATTATTTCTTACCTAATGACTTCCCAAATCTTAGGGATAAATTCTAACCCTTATCCCCAAATAACAAGCACGGTCGTATTTATTCTAGATTTAGCAATCAGGACATCTGTGTTGGAATTCTAACTCTGCAACACATAAGTTGTACATCTTTAAAGAATGCATTTAATGTATTTGAACTTCAATTTCTTATTTGCAAACTAGACAATAATAGTGCCTAAAGTTGGGAGAGTCTGATAAAATGCCTTGAAATGAAAACTGCCTAGAAAATATACACCTTTATGCAAATGTACGCTCATTATTTTCAATATGGAAGTTCATTTTTATTTCAAATTCAGTTTTTGATTTAACTAGCTCACCACCCAGAATTGATTTCTTTCCCTTATATTTTTAACGCTATGCCTTTTCCATTGTATTTTCCAACTGTCTTTAAATCCTTCCCCTCTTTAAATATTCATTACGTCCCACCTGTTGTTTCTTTGTACCTTTGCAGACGTGGCTCCTTTTGTATTTTCTGTTTTAGTGCTTCTGTTTGGTTAGGAAATGAGGTTTTACAATGGGATTGGAGCCCATCTTGAATAGTAGAGTTCAACTTACCCATGTAAACCACTGCTCTTTCTGTTTTCCCTCCTTTACAGACTCTTCCAGTAGTTCTCCCACTTACAGTAAGATTTCCTCAGGCAGGTCACAATGTTGCTCTCCCTTTGACTTCCAGGATGCTTTCCCCAGCATTAATCCTCTGGGCCTCCAACATGCTCTCCTTGAGTCAAGGACAGCTCAAGAAGTGGGGTAATATTATACGGGGAAGATATGGGTTTCAGGGTCTAAGACCACTGAATTGATTATATTGGAAGAGGCTGAGAAAGCAGCTTAAAATTTCATGGGATCAGTGCTTACTAGGATATTAATGTTTGCCTACTTTCATATTTTGTTCATATATAGAAGTGGTATATAATTAAATTTTTTTTACAAATTGCTTCTAAGTAAAACAATAGACCTATGATCAAAAACCATATGGGAACATGGATAGAGATCAGATTCAACCAGATCAAGTAATGATAGGCATTAATACAAAAAAATTTAAAACTTACACAGAACAAGCCCTTAAACACACACACACACACACACACACACACACAGAGTGACTTTTAACATTGTAATTTTGTTTCTTGGAATAGTGAAAAAAAAACACTCATTCACATTATTGCAGCGTATTATGTCTTTTTTTTTATTGTAGGCCAATACCATTTTGCACAGAAACGTGTTATGATTGATAAAAGAATTAGAGATAGATATGTTTGATTTTATCACAAATAATAATTTTAATCCTTCTAATGTAATGTTTCATGTTTCTGTCAAACCACTCACAAATGTCTACTTTATGAATTTTCTGTTACAGTCTCTTTCTCTGACACTTGATGTGGACAAGTCATTATTAAAGGTATCTCAGTTCGTTCCACCACTTTTTCTTCCTTCTGTCACTGGTTACTGGATTATGTCAAGGCTACCTCAGAGATGATTCTGGAATGTTCTATGGACTGTCTAGATATAGGACAACAGAATTCCTGCAAAGCGTCACAAATCTTTTAGGTACTCTGCGTTATCCTATCTTCAGCTAATGGAAAAAACCTCAAAGTTGTTCATAAGCATGATGACGACTGCCTACCTCTTTGTATCATGCGATTCGTATTTCATCACTGAACTGGATTCACTGCTCTGTGTCCTCCCATGAGACTCTAAAGGAACTATGGGAAGAGATCATCTTTTGCATTTTCCACCATTAGGTATCAGACAGTCTCTACTACCTCCACCCAACCCAGCAGCAGCAGCAGCAGCAGCTAGTTGTACAAAATAGAACTTATCTTTAAAACCCTGAAATAAAGCACAAAATTTAACAGAACTATAGACATGCAAATTGCACACTAAATGGAGAGGATTTTAGGAGAATTTGGGTTCTCTTGGGCCATTGAATATTTGTGCTTCAAAAAATTTCCAGACAGTAATCAGAATATCTGTGAAACTTTCCTTCTTTTTTCTATTCTTCTCTCTCTCTTATTCTCTCTACCTTATTTCCTAAATTTAAGTATATATAAAAAACTAGCGCCAAAAAATGATCTTTTATTTATGTATATGAGTTTTTTACGAAAATCTACTATTGCTGAATCATTGACTGTTTGCAGGTGTCGTGCAGCTTGTACATACTTAGCAGTAATAGTAGGGCCTTTGGGGAGTGAAGCAACGCACAATGGTGATGTGACGAGGATGCTCTTCTCTCCTCCACCGTTCTGTGAGGGAGTAGGGGGAGTTTATTTATTAGAAGAATTGATGACTTCTGAGTTTCAAATCATTGTGTAGCATTTCAAAACCCAAAGCAATAGCTAAGGAAAGCTTTACCCCTTACGGCGTTACTCCTGGTGGAGGCACTAAGGGTCTCTTATCCCTGGGAAGTACAGGAACGAGGCAGCGTGCCTGAGCTACGGGGAGCACGTGGACAGGGAATTATATCACCCATCAGTGCTAAGTTTTCTCTCGACTGAGTGATAATGTAAGTTAATCACAGGAGAGCCCCAAATCACTGTTGGTTGAACTAGTTTCTGCTTGTGAATGCCATTCTGGCCACGTGGCATAAGCTCCTGAGTAGGTCATCTGAGTGTTCCCTGGAGAAGAAAGTGGAACATGTCTTTCTGGAATCCAATCATTCCTTCGCTGCTAGGATAGGGCTGTGGACACCCTAAGGGCCTATCCATGTGCCCCTAAGGATAGCTTAGCTTTTCCAATGACAGTTACTTGGACCATGTGATCTGTGTCTTTCTGTATTTTTCTCTTCCCCAAGCACTATTTACTAATGAAATCACTCAGTAAAAGCTTGAAAAGAAGTATAGTAAATGGGGCAGGTGCATATTAAAGGCTTGGGAGCCAGGGCACCACCTCTCTGCTGATATTGTTCTTATTGTCATTTGTTTTGTGACTCTCAGAATTTTCCTTAGTGCCTTCCCCTAAGTCTACCTGGTAATATTGGTAGTGATTCACCCATACACTGTAAATTCCTACAAACATTTCTTACCCAGATCATTCTATTTTATACCATAGCAAATTCTTTAAGAGAATAATGATTTAACAAATAGTGGCAATTTATGCTCCAAGACTATTAAATATGCTGGAATATCTTTGTGACTATTTGAGAAGAAAGGACTTGGAGAATCAAAAACAAACAAACAGAATGAAAAGAAAGAAAGATAAAGAAGTGGCTAAAATTTCCCTGGGCTACTGAAGATGATCAGTTCATGAGCTGGGTGAGGTAGCTCATGCCTGTTACAACTCCAGCCACTCAGGAGGCTGAGGAGGAGGATTGTGTGAGCCCACCAGTTCTAGACCAGCCTGAGCAACATGGCAAGACCCAGTTTTTTAAAAATAATAAAATAAAAGGTAAGTTCACGGCAGTGGAGCTAACTTTCTCACAGTTTACAACGTAACTACTATGAAGGTGCAGAAGTAGGAAAAGCAGGAGTAGCAATCACAAGATCTCTCCTAGTTCCTCTGAGCAGTGAAAGTAGAAGAATTTGTGAGCTTCTCTATGCATCATTTTCTATTTTTAAAACTTTAAAAATTTTTCTTAGTCATAACACAACCATCTTTCTGAGTACATTTTTTCCCCCTTCACAAATCACCACAGTTAATGGTTAGGCTATAAACTGTGCAGGTCTCATAACAAGGAAGTTCTGTTAGTGGAGTATTTTTAAGGTTTTTTTTGCTGTATTTTTCTATAAGATGACATATTTCAGAAACCTCAAAGGCAGAAAAATATAGTTGAGAAACGACTAGGTCATTTAGTCTCACCAGGGGAGGATACAGCCAGCCATGGCTTGCACGTGAGACATGATTTCTAGAATTTGTTGGTTCATGTGAGCGTTAAAGCTCTTTATTTGATTTTAAAAATGAAACTTTTTATTTCAAGCTGCCAAGCAGAAACATTTGCATCCTAGCCAAATAAAGGCACACTAAATGGCCTTTTCATTGGCAGATTACTGGCTGTGATACACAATTGAGAAGCCTGACTCTGCAGATATTTCTATCTGTAGCTATGATCGACTCATTCTGCAGATTACGTGACATGAGATGCCTGATCATAAAAAAATATTATCTGGTTGCAGTTTCATAGTTTGTTGAACTGCATTACAAATATGGATGTTTTCCAATTGTTCAAATTTCTTTCCTTTGAAAATTAGAGGTAATCTTTTTATGCAAAAACAGATCTGTAAAGAACATTTTTAGCCATTCATGCACAAATATATCTCAAATTGGTATCAACATGGGAGCTATTTTAATTCTCTCCTGTTTTGCAAATAAAAGCAATGATCATTGAGCTGAAAAATTCTAGTAAATGTATATTTTTCAGGAAAAAGAGTGAGAAATGAAATTATGAATGCAATGCTAGCAACATCTACTTGGCCTTCAGAAATAAAATGAGTTTACAAATCACAATTTTAAAATGGCTTTTAAATTTATTATAATACTTTTAGTTAGATACATTAATTTTTTTTTCAGTTTTCTACATGCTTATGTTCTATTTGTTTTTTCAAGATTTCATTGGTCCTAAGATGTTTACCTGTTGTCAGAAGCTGTCAAGATTAAAGTTTGTGGCTTTTTAACACATATGATGCTGGCATTATCCTTTGTTCACTGAACATCCACAGCTCTCCTTGTGACAGGCTGTCAAGAAATGCGTGTCTGAAGACACAGGTTAGCTCCCAAAGACAATCAGTGATGCGATTCCCGGTGGCGCGCTGCACCCCCCGGAGTGTCCTGTACTGCTCCTGTGTGCAGTGCTGTGATGTGTGGACTACTTGCTTGCTCTGCCATAAGATAGCATTAGCAGATGTAATGGGAGCAGATCACTCATTTGCAGAAATATTTATGGGAGTGCTTTCAAAGGACCATTCCATGCACAGTTGAAACTGATGAAGCATGTAGCGAGGACTGCTTCTGAAACCACGTGGACTAAAATGTCACCCTGCATGGCAGTTTCAATATGCTAACTTAATATGTATACAACCAGGGATTAGAAAATCCTGACTGTCATATCTGAGCAGATTCAATGCACATGCGTTTCCAGTAAAATAGAAGGGAGCATCTTACTTTGAAAGGGATAGATTAAATTGTTTTAATTTAAGAAGGCTTCCCTATCCCATATTTTACTGCTGCCCAGCAAGGGAAATTTTCATATCCAAAATACACTTTCTTCTACCTGACAAAGCTTAAAAAAAAAAGCATTGTAATACTCTCTGATGAGCAGTACTTAAAATCACACTTCACAGCACATGGATGTAACCCATTTAAATGTGAATTTTTCTATCAGATGAGAGAAGCCATAGACGATGAATTAGTTTAATGGATGCAAATACATGTGATGCTTGCCACAGACAATAGCTCTCATCCCTCCAGTGTGGCATTATATTTTGTTAAGCCCCTCAGTATATGCTAATTATTGAATGTTGGTTAGTCCAAAATTGCTCCAGAAGCAGATAATATGACACAATTCCCAGTCAATGGATGCTGGCAAATCTTTGTCAGAAGTTGGCCAAAAGTATGTGAGAAATCTCTGGAAGAGTGAGGAGGGCTAAGTGCATTCAGCTAAAAGCCCAGGACCATCACAGGGATGTGACTTTTGGATACTTCTTAATACTTTCATTTTTTTTGAGCTACTTAGTACAGTGATAATTTACTAAATAGGAGCAATTTACCAAAAAGACTCCAGAAATGTAAAAGAATTATTACACCTCTGTAAAAAGTACACAACATTCTCTCTGAAAAAATGAGACAGAGCATTTCCAATAAAGCTGATTTACTACTTAATGTGCATCTGAAACAGCTTGGTGTTGGTTCAGAAAGCAGTTTGTAGCAATTTGATATACACTAATCAAATGAAATGGTGCATTTTCTTGACACACAAATGAAGTATACCTTTTTTAAAAATTACTTAAGAAAATTTCTATGGGAGCTAGTGGACATTTCACACATTAATTTGATGACATTTAGTTGTCTCTAAAGAAACCTCTTTTTAACCATCCATCTTGTAAGTTCACCATAAGAAACAAAAGGTTCATCCTTTTAATTATTTTTAACATTATACAAAAATATTTTAAGTGTATGTGAGACATGGAGAGTTGAAGAAGAAAGTTCAGCCAAACAGGAGTTTTAAAAGGAGAGAAAATATTATATAAGAAATTATATCATTAAAATGTTTTATTTAAAGGTAGCTTGGGTATTTGTGTGAGGGCAGACATTTTATAAGCTTTACATTCTACACACAGGTCCAGAACACTGGCTATGTGCCAGATATGGTACTAGGTTCTTTAAATGCAAAGTTGTATACAGCACAGTCCTTTTTTATTTAACACACTTAAATTTATTGATGGAAATAGCTTGCTATTATAGAATCATCTGAAAGGGACTCCAAGCCAGACTTCCCAAAGCCTGAACCGAGCTGGAGAAATAAATATTAAGTTGTTTTTCAGGATAAGAGTATTGTGCATCTGTTTGGGAGCAAGGGGCAACGAGGGAATACTCCAGGCAGAAAAGGTGGCATGGACCAAAGAATGAGGATGAGGGTATGTTCTCCCAACAGGATAGGACCTAGTGTGACGGAGAAGACAGAGCCTCTGATATCATGACACTGTAGTGGGCTTTTATCAAGGCAGAGACATGATCATATTTGTATTTAGGAAGTAGAAAGAAGAAGAAGAATTAAAATGGACATAAGAAATAGAAGCAGAAGGGACTGGAGTGGTGTCTCAGTGGTTAAGGCACTTGACTGGCATGAACAAGAACTCAGGTTTTAACCCCAGCACCAGGTACACAACTAAGTGTCAGAGCAAAGAAAACCAGATGAAAAACTAAATAAAACTGATAGTCTTTTTCTCTCTCTCTCACTGTTCCTCTCTCTTTAAAAAAGAAAAAAGGAAAAGAAAAAAAGAAGGAAAGAAAGAAATGGAAGCAGGAAGATAGTTGAGATAGTTAGAAGGCTGTCATAGTAAAGGTGTAGAATTTAGTAAGCTCAATTCATCACACTAGGAGAGAGAGAAGACTTTACGGATATGAAAGTAGAATCATGCTCAACCAAGATGAAATTCATGTGGGAGTTAAATGAGAACAAGGGCTCAGGGACATAATCCAGATTTGAATTTGTTTGCTTTTTAAAGAAAACCAAGAGAATAACATTTATTCTAATCAACATATAAGAAAAAGAGGAGGGGTAAGTCTGGAGTGGGAGACAACATCAGTGTTTAAGGCTGATCTGAAGTTTATCAGAGAGATCTGAACTGGGATATGGATTTTGAAGCCAATGGAGTACAGATTATCACATTGATGGATGTAGAAGACATATAGCAAAATTATGTAGAGAAAAGAAAGAATTCAAGTTGGGAGAAAATGCAAGTATTGTTGAAGAAAATCAAATCTAGAGAGCCAAATTTAAAACAACATCCAGAAAAGCCCAGGGAAAGGAGATATATTTTAATGAAGCCAAGGAGAATTTCAAGAAAGCAAAAGATATTTATTATATTTATTATTTTTGGGACTCAGAGAAGTAAATGAACCTGAAGACTGAAGAAAGCCCACCACAATAAGGAGGTAGGATTTTAAGGGAGGATATGGTGAAGGAGACTGGGTGGCAGTGGCAGGAGAAAGAAAAGGAGAATCCAGGTGGCACACTGGTGTGTGGCAGGGGAGGAGTGGAGTCAGGGGGTGCTTCCATGTTCAAGGAAAGGCAAGTTTACACAAGTTCCTAAATTGAGAATGACAACAGAACGAAATGAAAATATGACAGAGATTGATAATGGAAACAAAAGATGGTTCAGAGATTCTGAGCAGGCCAGTGATGATGGGACCATCGAAGGAAGAGACACAGCCACCACTGAGAGCAGCAAAGGCAGTAGAGATCAGATCCCAGAAAAGTGAGGAGCTTAGGAAGAAGTTCCAAGAACCCGGTGGGGGTCACTCACACAGAAGTAAAGAGACCGTTGTAACTCTAGATGAATAGTTTTGGTTCCAGCATGATGGCAGCACTGTCCAAATCCATATATGTGTTTCTAGTGAGTTCTCCCTCATTCTCTTAACCCATGACTAATGAGAGTTTTTATAAAAGACCACAGTCCCTTAACCTTCAGGTGGGCTAACTCTGAAGATGGTATCCTACATTGGCTTCCAGATTTTTCCATGTTACCCAGATTTTACCTACAGTGGTCACTTGTTTAACAAAGCATGTTTTTATTGGCTGTGTTCACTGTCCTGCGTCACTTCCCCACTCACTGCCACTGCTTCCTGGAATTCACCTCCCAAGTTCACTACATGTACTCAAATCCCTTTTGTAGGAGTACCTTCTGGGAAAACTTAAACAAGTGAAATAAGTGAAATAGTGTCTTGCACTTAGTAAGCAATCAGTAACTGTGTGCAAATGTCAAGGAAGTATATATGTGTGTGTAAAGGAAGTAAATGTACATTTATAAGGAAGAAGAAGAAGAAGAAGAAGAAGAAGAAGAAGAAGAAGAAGAAGAAGAAGAAGAAGAAGAAGAAGAAGAACAACAACAACAACAACAACAACAACAACAACAACAACTGATACTCTAATGAGATGAGTGGGTTAGTTTAGTTCCTGGAACATAGAATGTGCTTCATTAATAGCCCTTCTATTATTAGGAGGGGGTGAAGGTCATTTGGGTTCTAAAATCTGTGCCCTGTGGAGTTTAGGGGAATGGAAGTTTCTGTCCTGGGGTGAAGAACAGAAGAAGCAGGGCCTCCAAGAAGAACCAGGCAGAGAGAAAGAGGCAGCATTTTTGAGTGGGTTGATGAATGAGGAAGTTTCTTATGAAAGACACTTTCTTTAAGGGGCTGTGGGCATGTTAGCGAGGTGAGAAGGGTAAGAGCAGAGAAAGTCATGTGAGCAGGGGGAAATACACAGAACGTTTTTCATTTCAGGTGGGGGATCAAGGATGACTGAAATGTGCACCAGAGCAGGATGAGCTGACCCCATGGTCACTGCTGCATGGAGTGGTTTTACTCTCCATGACTAAGGTAGAAAATCCAAGGAGCCCATGGTTGACAGAGGAACTGGAGTTTGTAAGCAAAGACACAGATCAAATTGCAATACACAATGGCAGAGGAGTGCCTGAGGGTTAAACCAGGACAGTCATGATAACATAAAATAAGACAAACAATATCTTCATTAGCCGGCCTCCTCTTGTGCTTATTGTACATAATAACCATATCTAAGCTTATGTAACATCCTGTGCCTTGAGAGTAATAGTCTATAATTACGAGTAAATATGGACTGAGTTCCTACTATTGCAAAACCAATTATGTTCAGCAATTCCTTAAATACACCATTAGAGGAATTTGGACTTAGAGATGGGGATAGAGAGAATTTAGTCCCTATCAGCAAATATAAATCCAGGCCTGTGAAATAAGCCTCATTTTCTGCCTCAGAGACCTGCAGTGAAATGATAATCCAGCAAGCTTTTATTTTGCACCTACTCTGTGCTGGGAACTTCACTAATGTCGTTGCATCTAGGAAATGTCTTCAGGTCGGAAACACATCATAGATGCTGCAGTTTTGAAGCCAGCACTTCTTTTGGTTGGACAGCATTTCAACAGTCAATATGAGAAGGCAAAGTGTCATTGCTCGGGCAAGGTGGTGAAAATTCAGACATGCTACCTGTCTTCGTCCAGCTGCAACAACCTCTCAGCTCCTCACAACCTCAGAACCAATGTGCTATTCCTCTGGTGTGACTAATTGCAGAATTAAGGGAAGACTGAGAACAACTAAAATCAGATTTTAAAAAGAGAGCAAAAATTATGATAAGAAAGGAAACAGTAAAATTAAAAAAAAAAAGGAGAGACCCAGGTGGGACAAAGACATCCAGAAAATAAAAAATATAGAAGAAAGGTGGTGTGTAGAGAATAACCCTTTTATTCATATCAGGATACTTATTTCTATTCCTAAAAGGCACATTTGACTTACATGACAGAATGGCTTGTAACCAAATTCCACAGGGAAAAGGAAACTGCAGATATTTTTTCCAAAGCCAGTAAGGAAAGTGTGCCCAACAGAAGCACTGCATTTCTACTCCAGCTCTGAAAAATCTTTTAGGTGAGAAAAGATCGAAATGATGTGTAGTGTTCATAAAACCATGTGAGTATTAGGATCTAGGAGGTGGAGTTTCTAATTTCAGAATCCAAAGCACACACTCTGCATCTAATTGTGATGAAAGGGAAGGTTTTTTATTAGGTAGGTATTTGCAAAGAAAATTTCAAATATGCATTAAGGGATTTAAAAACCCTGATGAGGTAGTTACCTGCTGCATTACTGAGAACACTTGGGACTCAACCTGCTGCCCTTTTGTGTGCCAAGCTGCCACTGACTGATGTGAGGGCCTCAGAATTTCTCCCTTAGGAGACATAATCAATGAATATCCTTTAACAGGACTAGTCCCCAAAGTGTGTCTCCCCCTTGCCAGGCATCGAAGGGATGACACTTCACAAATCATATTAACTTGATAGTTCAATAACAGTTATGTTCAGTCTAAGTTGCTAAATTTTGTGACTTGGTGAACAGCAAGACAATGGCATAGGTCAGCGATGCATAATATGCTTAATTTAAATTGAGTGATTGATTTGCATCTTACACCTCCACCTGCCTGAATAAAAAGATGAGAGACACCAAACACCACTAAACCTCCATGATTGTTTTATATTTTTGAATAAAATGGTATGAAACTCAGATGTTTCATAATTACTACAATGGATGAGCAAAATTTTATTATGCAATTAAAACATCAACAAATATAAATATGTTGGTGTGTTCTTAATTAGAGCACTTTAATAATCACCGTTCACTTGTGTGTAAGTAGTTTGATGCAACTAGAAACACTTTCCATGAATTAAATTAATATAAAAGTGGGATTTCAAACTTTGAAATCAGTTTTGTCTATAAGTGGAAACTATCAGGGGGTTGAAATGCACAGTCAAAGGGATAAGTTGGACATTGCATAGTGGCAGCTGAATGCCCTGACCCTGGGTTCAAATCCTAGCTCTGCCACTAATAAGTTGTGACATCTTATATTAACTTGCTTCACTTCTCTGTGCCTCAGTCTTCATACCAGTAAAATAGGAATGCCAGTTGTGATGAAACCCCTTTCTGGCTTGTTGCAGGATTAAATGCATATCACAGTGCTTAGAATGGCACCTGACCCATAATAAGCACTGACTGAGAGATGGTGATTAATACCATTATTATCACTTAATTGTCAAAGGAGCTGTTAATCTAAATTATCAAGATGGGCTCTCTAATAAGCTCTATCAAAAGAGCTCAAAGAACATCCAGATGGACAATGTAAGCAGTAAACAGAAAAAGCCTTGCTCTCTCTCAGAAATGTAGAAAAGCCGGCCAAGTCAATCAAATCAGGTCAATGGTAAAGATCTCAGACTCCCATGAAGAAGGCGTAATGGAACAACAGTATAAGCAGAAGATGCAGGAGTCTGCTAAAGAGGGAAACTTGCCGTCTGTCTCGTCCCAGAGCAAGTCCCACACCCCTTCCTCGCTCCTCAAGAGGGGGAATCTAGTGGGTTAGGGAGAGAAGTCTCAGGAGGCCCTATCATGAGTGAGGAATGTGGAAATGGAGCCTCCTGGATTGAATTTCTCTTGGAGCCCACTCAAAGCCTATTGATTGAAACAAAACTGATCATTTGTACTCTTTCCCCCTATTTTTCCTGCAGTCCGTGGGAATGTGGTATAATTCTGCTTTAGGGTTTCAGGCACAGGGAAACCTGGGCTCTATCTCAGTCCCAGTTAACAGAGCCTTCCGTGGACTTTAGGACAGCGGCCCAGCTATCAGCAAAGTGAATGTCTGTTTCCTTGGGCCATCTTTACCTTCCTCCCAGTTGGCTTTGGTCTGGGGTAGTATTTTGCATTCTTTGGTCATCTTACCAAATCTACCTAAAAATATCTCCATCCCAACAGGATCCCTAACATTATCTAATGAAGGACAACTAGGGGCAAGAGAAATAAACTGCCCAAGGCCACATGGTTAGATAATGGCTGCACTGACTTGAAGTTAAGTGTCCTGATTCTCAGTTTAATATTCAAAAATTGGAGCCATGGTTAAAACAAAATGAAAAAATTCCAGAAAACTCCAACCCTTGGAAACTATAATTTTTTAAGTACACAAGCATACAAAGTGTTTTTATACAGAACTGAGGTCTCAGCTTTGCTTGCTTCTTTCCTTCCAAAGTCCTGCTCAGATAAACCTCATTTTCTTAGCCAAATTCCCACTTAAGCAATTGCATCCTGCTCATATAAACTGTCTTTATATCTCAATTGGACAGAGTACACTTCCATCTAATTTGTCTTGCTCCCCTAATTGGCTTTGCAGCATTGCTATGCAAGCTTGGAATTGCTGAGCTTCCTCTCTGCACTCCAGGGTGTCCTTAAGGGACCATTGAATACATTACTTTTTTTCCTAGTTTGCTAAGTGGTTCCCTAATGCTCTGAAAGAGTTAATTCACCTCAAAGAGGTGAGTAGTTACTCACCCAAGAACTAAGACTGTTACTGACCCAAAGGGGGCTGTAACAATCTGGGCATATGGCCAATTAGCCACACGCTGGCTCAGTAGACATTCAGTAGGTGCCCAACCATTGTTCATGCCCCATTGAAAGTGATTCAACCAGAAGGAATATGTGACTAGTTCATCTGTATCCCAGTTCTCCCCAGGAGTAAAGGTGAGATCTACCTAAGAACACCTACTTAGAGTAACAAGGGACTTCACAGTCCTAGGAACTCCTGAGTCTATGAGTTGGATCTTCAATGTCTCTACCTAAATAGGACATTATATTTTTATTGGTTAGATCCAAAAGATAACAGTCAAAACAATTAGGCACATACATCAGAGAGAAAGTCAATTTAGCAGTGAAGAAGGTAAGCTTTATTTTGCTCACCATGGCTATGTTGTTCCTGTGCCACATGCACACGGACTTTGACAAAAAGCAGTCACATAACGCAGGTTTCACGCTTACAAACGTTAAGTAGTAAATAACGCCTATTACTTACAGATAACTTAGTGAAGTGGGGGCACTTTCCATTTGTATCCACATTTAATGGCCAGAATGACATTACAGGCAGGAATTATTATGATCGATGTTATGGGTGTAGAAGTTTAGGCTGAGTGTCACAGTAAGCAAGTTAATTGGGTCATACAACTAGGAGCCAGGATCCAAATTCAAAGAGGCCTAGGCCTTCAGTCTTCCTCAAAATTTTATCATGTGTCATCTAGTTGTAAAAACCACTGAGTAAAATTCATGTGTGGAGATGGTATCATCTAAGGTGAGGATGAAAAGTGACCAGCTGATCAAATACTACACCTTCTACCTAATAATCAATCTTAAAGTACATTGCTCTTTATAAACATTTAAATATGTGATGAATTAATTATTTACTTACAACTTACTGTGCTTAATTTTTAAAGACCAAAAGAATTCTTTGTTGATAAATAATAACAGTCAATTAAATACATTTCCCTCTTTTAATTTTTAGTTATGAAGTAGGAAGTAAGGTGTAATTAATAGCAATAACTTTAAATATTTTGTATCTTCTTATAACACAATTTTATTGTTGAATATTTATAAAATCTAGAATCTCTTAATTTTTTTAATTATTTTAAACTTTGGCCAAATTTTGAAAATAAAGAACAGTAATCACATAAAGTAAAAAATCCAAACAAGATGTTTTCAACGGTTGATAACTTGACTTCACAGTATTAAGTGGTTATAGAAAACTATCATTGTCAAGAAGAGAATCTCCTTTATCTCTTTCCACTTTTTTCAGTAGTAAGAAAATCAATGAATAATTTAAAAATAATTTTCTGTAATTTTTCTATGGAATTATAGTCCATATCAATTTATTTTCACTTTCTGTCACTGTCGGAGGTTTTTCGTTGATACACCACTTGAATTTGGGTTCTGTCCTGAAACCCAACCTGCTTTAAAGTGTCCAAGGTCTGTATTATCCCTTCAGGGCCTCTATTTCTATTTTCTATGACACACACACATCTGTTTAGATACTATTAGATGGTCAAAGTTAAGATCAAAGCAAATGCTACTTGGCACCTCAACTCTGGCACCCACCTTCTTGAGCACTGAATATCCTGCTGTATGACAATGCTACCACACACATCATATGTGGCCTGACTAGAGCTCACTGGGCATGATATTTCTATGTAGTAAGTGAATGGCTTTCAGGATCCAGTGTCTACATGCTGATTAGGCCTCTTAGAAATATTCTCATATATTTCTAGCTTCCTCTTTCGGCATCAGCACCAGCCTGCCACAATATTCCCAACACAGTTTTTGACAGTTTTTTATACTGTTCCTATAATTGCCTTCACTATGCAGGTACTCTAAACACATAGTGTATCTATTATATAAAATCTTCCTATTTGCAGGTATTTTAGGACATATTTTGAAGAAGTAAATTCCAGGTGATAAAATAAATGAACTCGTTGTGTTTGCTTAATATTGCTAAAGTGGACTTTTCTTTAAGAAAAGAAATGTCATTGAATCTCTGCGAAAATGCAACTAAGTTCTGACTGTAACCAGACTGATTAGGTTACAGGTTGATCAGGTAGGCTTCCTTAGCACAACTGTGGAGGTGCTCCTGCCTCTTTCTCTTTTCCTGTAAGTTGTATCAGTTAGTCCCCTTAATATTCCATATCCAATCTTTTTTTGTGCTGCTGTTGTTGTTTTTCAGGGATTGAATCCAAGGGGGCTTAACCACTGAGCCACAGTCCCAGCACTTTTTATGTTTATTTTAAGATAGGGTCTGGCTAAGTTGCTTAGGGCTCTCCTAAGTTGTTGAGACTGGCTTTGAACTTACTATCCTCCTGCCTCAGCCTCCCAACCCGCTGGAATTACAGGCATGAACCACTGTTGCCAGCTTCTCAAATCCAATTTAAGCAGATGATAAATTTTTCCCTTTATGTGACTGATCAAGTCCTGCTCAAGTAACTTCTACAGGAGTCCAGACGACTGATCTGACTAAAATCTTCTCAAGAAACAGCCCTCCAACGTATCTGTATTGGGCACCAAATCCTGTGACTTTCTTAGTTAATGGAGTTGTGACTCATTTACATGAATAACCACATTTACTTACCTCCTGTTGTTACCATAACAGTAAAAAAGTATTTATTGAGTGATCATTGCCCATACTCTAGGCACTGTGCAGCACTGAGTATGCTTAAAAGAACATTACAACAGTTGGCCTGGTGTGCACACCTGTAATCCCAGAGAATCAAGAGGCTGAGGCAGGAAGATAGCAAGTTCAAGGCCAGTCTGGGAAGTTTAGGGGAATTCTATCTCAGAATTTAAAAGCAAATTGCAAGGGTCAGGGATGTAGATCAAGGGTAGTACACTCACCTAGCATGTATGAAGCCCTATACTTGTTCCCCAGTACCTAAAAATAAGTAAATAAATAAAATCACAGCATAGACAAGTCTCTGCCCTCCAGTGCATCTATATTTCAATGCATACCAATGGGGGGAAGGGGAAGACGTCTTGGAGCATTAGTCAGAGTTTGGGCTAGGTTTGCTAAAGGAAACTACATCCCTGGAACTTTCTGGCTTCTGAAAACAATGGTTTGTTTCATTTTCCCTCCAAGCCCTTTGCTGGTGAGCTGGGACTCTTTTCTACATCTCTTCGCTGAAGGATTCAGGCTAATAGAACAGCCACTATGTCAAACATTGCTGGTCCCTAGAACAGAGAAAAAGAAAATCTCATACTCAATGCCTTGGCATGGGAGAGATCAACCTTACGTCTCTTCCCAACACAGAGAGCAGAACTAGTTATGTGAACTTACCCATCCACAAGGAGACAGGCATGCCTGGGAGGCAGAGAGGTGGACCATCTGAGCAGCCCTAAGGATTAGCAGCAAGTTAATTAAGAATTAGACAGGCAAGTTCTGAGAATAAAGAGGAGAAAGGTAGAGGCCTCCAGTGTGGTGCGCTCCTGAGCCTAGTGGAACAGTTCCCATGGAACTCTGGGTATCCAAGGTGAAGCCTGCGAGGCCAAGGGAGGACAACTTTTTTTTATTATTATCTACCCTGCCTCAGTGATTTTAATTTTATTATATTAATCAAATATTAAAACTTAAGGGATCCAGGAAGGAAATGTTTAAACAAGGGCGCAACAATTATTTCAAAGGTAAACCAGGCTCATTTAATAATCTGATTTAGCAGCTATAACATGGCATATCCAAACTGATAGCTGTCATCACTAGCAAGGTAAATATGTTCTTCAAGTCTGACCAGAATCTTCTACCAGAGATCTAAGGAAAAATGCATAAAATGCAATTCATAGAAGTGCTGAGGAGAAAAGGTTTACTCTGCCTTCACATTCAGCTTTACTTCAGAAACATGTTAGGACAATGGGTGACTCTGTGCTTGCCTATGCTTTCCTACAAATGCCAATGTTCCTTCCACCTCCATTACTCTAAGGGGTGGGAGGAGAGGTGTGCGGCTTGGAAGGAGATCAGCAAGAGCTGTAGATTTTCTTTCACTTTCAAAATTCCTCTCTTCGCTCACTTTTCTTCCAGACTTGGATTCTTAAAATTCTTCCTATTTCTTTCCTATATCCCCTTCTCACTAACCCTTTCTGTTAATTCCTCCTCTTCTGGAATAGATAATTCCTCCTCCTTCTGGAAAGGATAGAGAGAGTACTCTGTGGATTTCAATTTATAATACTATATTCATTTGTTTTCTCTCTCTTTCTTAAGCTTTTTGATATATATCATTTTGTTATATCTTAGGATTAAAGATAGCAGTAAAATGGTGAAAGGTCCTGGCAACGTCATCAAGTAAACACATTTTAGAGTAAAGAATTGGCATGGTGACTGTTGTCCTAATGTTCAGATAGCTCAATGCATCTGGAAACCATTTCTGAATCTAGATATCAATATCAGCCCAGTTTTTGAAGTTGAATATCAAAAACCATACCTGGGAATTTGGCAATTTCATACTGTGGCATGTGTAATAAATAGGGCTATACCAGGGGAATGAATCTCTCAGAAAATGAGCAGATTTGGTCGTAATGCTGTGAAATTACAATTAGAAGGAAATTAGAATGAAAGATATTTAATTACAGTCAACACTTGATTATCAGAGACCATTTGGGATAGCGGGTGGAAATAAAATAGGTTATAGATAACCCAAGACCACACACAGGTCATATAAAACCACGATTAAGAATTTATTAACTTGAAGTAGATTAGCCTTTTTGCTCAAACATTGACAAATCACAGTTGGGATCTGAAATGATCTCATTTCCCGGAGAACTGAGCCCTTTGGTAATTTTGAGATTGCAGTTGGAAGGCAGCTCTCCAAGGTACAGAAGTCAAGAAGCCAAACTTTAGGCAAGGTTGTTGATGGCATAGAAAAAGTGCCAGATTGTGTGACTCCAGGTCTGGAACCCTGTCCTCCAACCACTGCACAGCTGAGAATCAGGGATAATGATCCACAGCTTCCTTGCATGTTCTTGCAGAAGTGACTTAGTCCCAAATCCCTGCTGCCCCTTAGCTGCTTCCATCTGCAGGCAGGCTAACCCACCCTCAGATAATCAGGAATTAATTAACAGTATCCTAGCATTAGAAACACAATGATCAATTTTCCATACTTGAAAGCCTAGAAGTTCTGTTTTGGATACTATAAAAAAATGTTCCTTAGCCCCCATTCTTTAATGTAAATGTAAAAACACTAAATATATATATAGTACTGAAGAACAACCCTACCAACTGCTTTATATACAGCCAAAGTTGGCTAATTTTAAGACTTCTGAAACTGATTATAATTTTTTAAGTGAACAGGGATTTACTTGTCAGTGGAAATTTTATCATCATCATTACTTGACTCAAATAATATACATTGAACACCTATTGTACATCAAGCCAAAAAGCATCTACTATTAAAAATTGTAATGGGTTATGACTTTGTAATAAGAAACTTATATTCTTAATATAAAGTATTTAGGACACTGAAACCACAAACTGACAAGTGCAATACAAAAGCATGTACTGGGGATGGTGATTTTAAAATGAAAACACTGTAGGAGCCATTAATCAGAGGCTTATTTTCTAAAACAAAAACCCAGATTATATTATATAGGACAATTTAATCAATATGTCAAAATTTCAATCTTATTCAAAAGGGAATTTTTCTCTTTGAGATTTAAAAAAGTAAACCAGGGGGCTGGAGCAGTGGCTCGGCGGTTACGCGCTTGCCCGGCATGCGCAAGTACACGGGTTCAGGGCCCAGCACCCACATACACAACTAAGTGTCAGAGCAACAAATACCATGTGAAAAACAATAAAAATCGATTCCCTCATCTCTCTGTCTCTCTCGCTGTCCTTCTCTTAAAAAAAAAAAAAAGTAAACAAGTTAATGATATTGTCCAATACGTTTTGGTTTCCTCTTTCAGGCGGAGCTTTCTCTTCTTCTTTTATCTAACTCAAGATATCCCCCACTATAGTCTAGGTATGGGTTGTGTGTCTCCCTGGGGCCATTGCGTTAGGAGGCTTGGGCTGCAGGGTGGTGGTTTAGGAAAGGCTGTTTAAGTGATGGGGGCTCCCGGGAGGTCCTTGAGTCATCTGGGTGGGCCTTCGGAGAGGATTGCGAGACCCTGGTGGCTCTCTCTGACATCCTGTTTGGCAGTGTGAGCTCTTCCACATAGATGTGCCTCTTCCATGATGTGACAGAGCCGAGAACTGAGCTGACACCACCCTGTGCCTTTAAACCACTCAAAATGTGAGCTAAATAAGCCTCTCTTTACATTATAAGTAGTCTGTCTCAGATACTTCTTTGCATTAATGCAAAGCTTACTAATCAATCCCCCGTGGAATATCTTATTCTAGAACATAGGTCGGACAACTAGGGCCATGTTCACGACTCAAGGACTGGCTTTTATGTTTTTAAAATGATTATAAAAACGAACAAGACTATGTACAACAGAGGCTCTTCGTGGCCCTCAAATTCTAAAATATTTACTAGCTATCCCATTATAGAAAAAACATCTGTGATCTCAGTCTAGAATATACCTAGATTCTTCCCTCTTCTTCACTCTTCCAATGCAAATTAGTGTCTAGCTCCCAATATCTCTGCCACAAGCCCCCACTCCTTTATCCTCCTGGGTAACAGTCCTGCTTTATGACTCCACTGTCCCTTGCCTAATGTGGTTCCCTGCATCCAATCTTACCTCTTTCCTTATAGACATCCTGAAACCATCGCCAGAATAATCTCTTATTAGTCACCACACACTTCTCAGGAATTCTTTCGTTGGCATCCAAGAACTGCAGGAGTGACTGAATCCCAAGCACTACCTTTGTGCTTGCTTCTCCTAGTTCCTCTCTGGTGGAAATTTTTACTACAACACTCTTCATCAAAAGGATTATTTGGATGTTTGTCTTCCCACTAACCTGAGTGCACCTTTGTGGGTAGTTATGGATTTGATCTTTAATGTACCCCCCAAACTTTATGTTAGGAAGGGGCTGGAGCAGTGGCTTAGCGGTTTTGGTGCTTGCAGCACGAGGACCCGGGTTCAAACCCCAGCACCACGTACACAAGTAAGTGTTGGAGCAACAAAGGCCCTGTGAAAAACTAAATAAAGGTGTTTCTCTCTTTCTCTGTCTCTCTCACTGTCCCTCTCTCTTAAAAAAAAATACTTTATGTTAGGAAATGCAGGCATGCCCAAAGGTGAAATGATTAGATTATGACAGCTGTAACCTCATCTGTGAATTAATCCTCTGCTCAATTAATAATTTGAATACACTAATGGGTGGTAACTGTAGGCAGGTGGAGCAAGGTTGGAGGAAGTAGGTCACTAGGGACATGCCCTTGGGGACAATACTTTGTCCCTGGCTCCTGTGTGCATCCCCCCAGCCCCTGTTTCCTGGCTGCCATAAGGTGAGCTGCTTTCCTCTGCCATGCCCTTCTGCCATGCTGTTCTACCTCACTCAGACCTGGAGCAAAAGAGTCAGCTGACTATACACTGAACCTCTGGAACTGTGAGCCCAAAATAAACTTCCTCCTCTAAGTTGTCCTTGTCAGGTATTTTGGTCACAGTGAGGAAAACCTGACTAACACAAGGGTAGAGACAGCCATAGTGCCTGCCAAACAGAAAATGTAGGTCAAAGAATAAATGAGTAAATTAGTTTAATTCAGTATTTTCTGAGTATAGATTTTAACAGGGTACAAAAAGTCCCTAGGAAACTGTTTAACTTCAAACAAAACAAGGTAGGTATGCCACTAACAGGATGCTTGGCCAAGACCAGTAAGACAAGTAGAAATGGAAACTTACTAGAATTGAAAACCAACTTCTTATCTAAAGTGCTAATGTCTCCCTTCATGAATGTATTTGAATGCATATTTTAAATGTAAATTAAGCACAAGACTAAGCTGTGTACTTTACATATTTTGCCAGTTATTTTCATGTTATAAAGTTGGCATATGTGTGAATGTAGAACTGCAAATTGACAGAATGGGTGCATTTTATGTGTAGAGAACAAGGATTAAAGGAAGGCAGGAAAACAGAAGGAAGACAGGGAGTTTACCACTAGATACTTTGTTGCTTTTAATTTCTTTTCATTAGCCCTCAAAAGAAGGTAATTTCTTTGCTTCTCAGCCTCTCCTTTATTAGTCAGGGTAGACAATGCTATGCTGCAAAAAAATAAGTAAGTTGAAACTCTCATACTGGGAATGAGAGAAGAACCAGGGGTTGGTGAAGAAAGATTATTATTTTTATACATTTTTGGCCAATAAAATAAACTCCTGTCTTTGTTCCAGTCTCATTTTCCTTACATCTTCAATTTTTTGACATTGTTTTTACCTAATTATTCCAGTAGCTTGTAAAAAAAATTAGCAGATATTTATTCTTCTCCCTAGGACAGAAGAAAATTCAATAGTCTACACATTATAAATTAGAGCAATATCCCAAAAGACTGAAGTATGTGACAGGGCTGGAAAGAACTACCAGAAGCTGGTCAACTACACCGTAAGTTTCTGTATTTCATGACTGGAAGAAAGGCAAAACAGCAGACCACCACTGGTGTTCGTCAGTGCACTTAGATACAAATGTCAGGAAGGAGAAGGCCACATAGTGTCAAGTCAAGGCCTACCAATCCTGTAAGAATAACACTTGGAAAGGTGAGAGTTTTAGAATTTTTTATTGGTGGACCTCTGTGCCCAGGTATCTGGTTATATAAAAGTGCAATAAATGTATTAACTGGAGAAAGTGACCAGTTCAGAGGAATCTGTGATAAAAGTGTTTTGTTGCTGTTGTTTTTGTTTTGTTTTGTTTTGTTTTGTACCAGGGGTTGAACCCGAGGGCTCTTAACCAATAGGCCACATCCCCAGCTCTTTTTATGTTTTATTTTCAGACAGGGTCTTGCTAAGTTGCTCAGAGCTTCACTAAATTGCTGAGGCTGGCTTTGAACTTGCAGTCCTCCTGCCTCAGCCTCCCAAACTGCTGGGATTATAGGCATGCCCCACTGCACCCAGCTGATAAAAGTGTTTAAAAATCTAATTTGCTGACCCAATGGACTACTTAGTGATCATTTCTCACAGCCTCAGCTAAGTTACACCAGCTTGCTGAAACTTGGTTTCCGTTTCTATAAAGAATGGTTACTGATTGCATGTCACAAGGGTGACACTGGAATTACATGAGTAAGTCAAAGTGTTGAGGTCGTATCTACCCTCAGTAAATGCTGGCTTGTTTGTTTGTCTGATATGTGTGTTAAATCATAAACAATCAAGAAATGATTTCCATTGCGATCGGCCTTCGCCCTGCTGCTGCTGGCTGACCCACTGAGAAGCTCACTGTGGGCCCCGCCTTACTCTCA
This sequence comes from Aplodontia rufa, assembly GCA_004027875.1. Taxonomy (NCBI): domain Eukaryota; kingdom Metazoa; phylum Chordata; class Mammalia; order Rodentia; family Aplodontiidae; genus Aplodontia; species Aplodontia rufa. Next base: position 38,437 of record PVKS010008207.1, read on the forward strand.
GCCTAGGCTCCACCCACTTCTGGCCAATGTGCTGTCTTCAGAACGTTTGTGGTGCTGGTGGCAGCTAGTCTTTGCATTTAAGAAAGGAGAAAGAAAGAATAAATATGTGTTAAATAACCATTCTGTGGCAGTCAAATTTTAGAAAGCACTATGCTGCTTTAACAGCGATGCCACATTGTGCTGGTGGGCACTGACGCTTGGAGGAGTTATTGCCCAGTTCTGCCAGTGACTCCATACCCGGTGGGCTATTCTGCAAATGTTTCTGCCTTGTGAAAGTAAAGCCCTAGTCATAGATCTAAACTATTCACCTGGGGCTGAAATCCTCCTTCACATCACAATGCTCAAAATCAGAACAGAAGGAATGGTCAAGAATGAAGAAGCAACAGCAATTTTACTGACGAGCCTTACAATATTAAAGAAATGTTGATTTCCACAACGGTAAATCTCCTTTTAAATGCAGGCCTAGTTGACCCTTTTTTACTTTAAGCCAAAATTTAGGAGTCTGAACTAAACAAATGCTAGGCTAATAAGTTTTTTAATCATTAAAACAGCACAGGATTGGAATCCATATCAAGTTTTTCTCTTTTCTTCTCTCTGAGAGGGGAAAATCTTGTGAAATTCTCAGCCAGGTGAGAGCCAATTCTTCCTCGAGAAATGCAATAAATTTATGACAAAAAATACAGATTTTACAAAGTTATCTTTCTCATTTGCTTTGCATTCAATTCCTGCAGAAAAAAAATTGCATAGAAAAGAGTTACTGCCATTTCAGAATTTAATCAATTACCTAACAATATTAAGAAACCAAATATATTTTCTTAGGCAATCCATTTCATTTTTCCAAGTCAGTTATTATTGTCCTTTGTGAGGTTCAGGAAGGAAATGCTTTGGGTTTTTCTACAACTACTCAGTTCTAACACTCCCTTCTTTCTCTGCAGTGGCCATCAATGTATTCTGAAAATGGCATTAATACTGTTTTCAACTTAGGAAGCCATGTACCTGGAAGCAAAACCAACATCGTTTTCAGATGATAGTTTTCAAAGATTGATTCAAAAATTATTGCCGTTCTTATGAAAGATTAAGTAGCTAGAAGTAGGTTGCACATTCACAAAATGGAGAGTTTGTTTCAAATTTTTGTGAAGAGTTGTTCTTTCGTCACCTCCCAGTCTCAGGTTTCAAAACATGTGTCCCCCAAGTTCCCCTGAAAGGCATTCTGCAAGCAAAAAGACTTTTTTCTCTGGAAATGGAATTGTACACAACAGTTGCTTTCCCAGATTAGCTCACAGAAGCCTACCATTAATATCCAGCATGCGAATGCGGCAGCTGGAAGAAGGCAGAGCAGAAAGGAAACGATCTCTTCTTAGACACAAAGCTAGCTCTATATAAAGTTGTTGTTTAAGCAGAGATCTTCTTGGATATTACTCTTCTCTCTTTTTCTTCCTTTGATCTCTTCAACTACATCCTAATTCTCTGTCCACCACTATTGCTTCCATGTCCACACTCAGCCGCAAATGAAATCTTGACTGGAATTGATCTGGACCCCAATAATTCTGACCTCAGGAATCCATACCCTTCGAAATCACAACCTGCATTCTTCTTTTTTTGAGGGATATCCAGGATTGAATACAGGGGTATTGTAGGACTGAGCCACATTCCCAGCCTTTTATATATATTTTTGTTTGCTTGTTTGTTTGTTTGTTTTAAGACAGTGTCTCATTTAGATGCTGAGGCTAGTTTTGAACTTGTGATCCTACTGTCTCAGCCTCCTGAGTCACTGGAATTACAGGCGTGTGCCACCGTGCCCAGCCACAACCTTCACCCTTCTAATAAAACTGATCTGTGTAATTAAAAACCCTTTAAACTTCCTAAAAATATATGTGCACCTTAAATTCAAATGAAACTCTGCTAACATTATTATCCCTTGGTGATAAATGCAGATTCCCAGGCTCCTCTCATGGACACTAATTCAGTAAGATTTGGGTAGGTCCAGTTCTTTGCCTTTTCAACAAAGACTACAGATGCTGTTGATGTAGTAGTTCAGCAAACTAAACTTTGAGTAAAACTATTTTTCTTACTAGAAATAACGAGAAAAGAAAAGAGAATATTCAGATAGAACAGGAAACGCACTCTGCCTTCTTGCCTTTCCTTCCAGCTCTCTCCACCTCATTCCCATCCTCCTTCTCCTCTGGAGAAGACATCACGAAGTCTGAATCCTAAGCAAGGACTCTGCTCCCTGAATTGCTAAGCTGCCTTTGTTTGACCCTTATCCTCTTCAGAAGCAAATACGTCTTTTTAATGCATATTTTAATTCAATTTAATTTTTTCAGCACAGCTCCGTGACAGTCAAGTAACTCCAGGTGTGGGTGGAGGGTAAAGTGCACAGCAAGCTGGATGTTTAGAATTTGGAGACTGCCAATGTGAAATCCCCAGTCCCTTCTCACCCCTAGCCTTTACCCATTTCTCCCACCCACATCCCACCTCATTTCACCTTGGAGGAGTGGTGTACTCGGCAATGAAAGAAGGTATTCTGATGTTTGGGGAAAGCCATTGAAAATGTGTGAAAGACCCTGTGCAACTGCATTTGAAAGATACTGAAGCCAGTGTCTTTTCTGCAGCTTACATCAGACCACATTTTTTTCACAAACTACCTAGTTGGAATAATTTCCCCTCCAGAATTGTCTTCTACCCAGAACCTCACATTGTGACTTTATTTGGAAGCAGGGTCTTTGCAGACATAATTAGTTGAAATGAAGTCAGAGGTCTTATTGTATTAGCATAGTTTCTAATCCAATGACTGGTATCCTTATAAGGAGAGAAATCAGAGCCTCAAAGACGCAGACACAAAGAGAGAAGGTCATGAGGCGATGGAGACCGATATTAGAGGGATGCAGGCACATGACAAGGAACACAAAGAACAGTCAGCAGCCAGAAGCCAGGAGAAGCGTGGCATGGTTTCTCCCTCAGTCTCCAAAAGGAACCAACCATCCTGACACCTTGATTTTGGACTTGTGACCTCCAGATTGATTAAGTTTATGTGATTTTAAGCCATTCAGTTTAAGATCACTTCTTAAGGTAACCCTAGGAAACTGATGTATTTCCTTTCCGGCCCATGTCACTCTGTTCCCTTACCTTTATCATCTCCAGATAGCCTCCACATCCTGTCGTCCTCCACTCACCCTCCTGGAAGCACCTTCACCTTTCTTTCAGTCAGAGCAAATCCAGCTCCTTCTCCATCTTCTGTAGACTTTGCCTTGCCACTCAATCTTTCTCTGAATATCTACAGTAAGTATAAACAAGCTATTTGTTATGTAAACTTATCCCAGCATTGTGACACTGTTTGCTGACTTAAACTCAGTTAAATCATGAATTATTTCGGTTGTATGTCTTCGCATATCATCTCCTCAATGAGATTGTACATTATACAGTCAAGAATTAACTTTGACAAAAGAGGTTTGACCTTTACTTTTGACTCCACGGGTAACTTCTACGCCCTTGGAATATCCTTCCTGATTAGAGCAGCCTTCATGATCCTAAACTCAGGAGATATCAGAAGTTAGGTGGTCTTGGGGATTTCTGAACTTCACACTCTAATAAAGGGGACAGAATTGTATTAAACCATGGATAGATATGGATATGCCTCCATAATATATAACTCAGTCTAGTACACATTATTCAGCAATTACTTAATTCTACTAGCAAGTTATTGTCTCATACCTACCACAAATTCTACTTCTCATAGTAAATCACCTAAAGATAACTACTTAAATCTAGGGCAGGGGAGAATGAAAAGGGAGAATTGAGGAAATGTGCTGTTTAGGAATTCTACATGGTGATAGCCATGGCAACAGCGACCATCTCCTAAGAGCATATGGTGTACCAAGGATGGTTCTAGTCCTTCACTTGCAATGCTGCTTAATTCTCACAGCAACATCTGCAAGTATTATTGGTGATTTTGTCTCCTTTACAGACAAGAAACAGTTACGGGATTTTTAAAAATGTATAACTAATGCACTAATATTAATTTTTAAAAAGTCATCTTTTTCTAGCTACCACCTGGTTTTTCCATATTCTGCTTTCGCAGCAAACTGCACAGCAAAATTCCTCCAACAAGTTGACTATCACCCATCTCCACGTCCTCCTTTCCTCCGGTTTCTTCACCATTGCAGCCTACTATCTCCCCTTCTTATCAATGGATCTGCTCAAGGTCTGCAGGCATTGGTGCTGCCTGAAAGCTTGCCTCAATTCCTTGTGTCCTCCTTCACTAGCTTATCTCTTGGCTTCTGGTTTTTCTGTGTTTCTTGCTGATCCTAATTAATCTTCCTTAATGACAGCCATTCCTTTATCTAAACTGGCTTGCAAATGTCAAAGGGCTCCTTCCAAGGTCTTTGCTTCTCTGTTCACTTTCCTTAGGCGATCTCTTTCTCTTGAGTTGCAAACATCTGGATGCTGATGATAAACACATTTCCAATATTATCTGTGACTTCTCCCCTGTCCTCCAGATTCAAAAATCTGTTTCTTCCCATGTTCCCCTTATGAACATCACCATGTGGAGTTGACTGTGGAGGTGGAAGGAGGTGCTTGCTCTCCTCCTGCTGCCCTGCCTTGGTGGGATGTCAAGGGACTCTCTACTCTCCCTGGGCTGATCATCACCCAGCATGTTTGTGTTTGATTGGAGGTGGAAGTTTTGAGTTAACATAGTTGCTTTTCAATAATTATGGAAATCATCATGTATAGCACATATTTTTACAATATAAGATGTTATGCCATAGTGCATAATTTTCAAGATTTATATCCAATCAAGCATTCTATGGGTCACCAGTTTATGTCAATCTTAGCAAAAATAAATAAATAAATAAAATCCTAATCCCTTTTTTAGTAGTCTTCAGAGTTAACAAGAACAGTTCTTGCTCTACCACCCACTGCCCCTGCCCAGCCTCAACATCGTTTTCTGGTCACACTCCCTTTTCTTCTTCCTGAGTATTATTTACTACTCAGAGCTTTGGTTCTCGCTTTGCCCTCTAAATGGAATTCCTTTTTCTTCCTGATCTAGCATGACTGATTTCTTTTTAATCTTTAGCTCTCAACTCAAATGTCATCCATTCATCAGGGCTTTTCCTGACCCCTCCCCCAGTGAAGTAGGAGCCCTTCGTTACCCTGTATCACGTGATTTTGCTTACTTCCTTTACAGAATTTACCTCAGTCTCTATTTTTAGCTGTTTGCTGTGCTCTAATGTGAGCTCAAGAAATAAAATTCCTTGTTTGCCTTGTCATTGCTGTACCTACAACAGTCTCTGGCCCACAGCTGGCCCTTGATAATTAATTTGTTCTATTAATTTGTTTTACTAAGTGCATGTGCCAGAACTTGAACTTGAGTTGAACTTGACTCCAGAACTCAAGCTCTTAGACACTCTGTATGACTAACATTTCATTTAAAGTGACAGAAGATTGTGAAGGATGATAATAGTTGGGAAGATTTCTTGGAAAAGGTGAAAAATTTGGATATAGACAGAAACTTAAGAAAGAGTATTTTAGACTGGGTAAACACATAGAACTGGATTTATGAGGCAGATAACCAATAAAGCTTAATTATAAGCTTAATTATAATTACAACTGAATTGATACTGAACAGTCACAACATAGCCTTTTGGTGAAAATGTTTGATTCAATCCTATTTTCTCCCAATTTTCATGCCAAATTTCAGTTCTTTTTGGAGCTGGTGAATGCACTCATGTATTTACACATACACAGCATAGCTACACACACACACACACATGCACACACACGAGTACAGCTAAATTCATGGGCAGCATCTATAACAGGAGGGGAGACAGGAATTTCTGGCTGCAACCTACTAGTGTCTAAAGTTGAGTTATGCCGTAATATTCGGCTTGGCTGAAACGTGCTGGAAAGAGCAATGGGTACCGGGTGGGGGAGGGGATAGCAAAGGAAAGGTTGAAGAAATAAAATGTTTTCACTTTGGAAATAAATTGACTCAAGTATTCTCTAAAATGTCGCAACTTACATAGTTTTTCATCTTGTTTCCCAGAATATGTCACTTTTATTTTGAAGTCTAGTGTTGTTAAATAGGAAAGCCTAATTAATATATCAAAAAAGTATTATTCACCTCACCCAACTGCCTAGGAAAACACACTTAGCTATAGAACACATGACTCACAAACGAACCTGAGGGCCAACTATAAGCTAAAACACCCACTCAGAGATAATGAAATGGCACTTTAGAATTAAATTACACTGGAAGTGTCTTTCCCAAATACCAAAAACAAGCATTGAAATATTGAATACAACTTCATAGAATCACTAGCCAATAAATATTATACTGTTTATAGAGGTTATTTTTCTTTCAATTTACATGAGCTTTCACTTTTCCCAAATGTTACATTATTTCCTAATAATTCCTTACAAAAACAATTTTGATTTAAAATCCTTTTCAGAAAGAAATGCATGTGGGCCTATAGTTTTAGTATATCATCTAACTATTTTGGTCAAATTCTGAAAGTATGTTCCTTTGGTTTGAGCTACCCTCTCAAAATGTTATAGTTCTCTGGGCTTCTTAACTTGCCATATGTTTTTGTGTTGTTTGAATTTATTTACTATCTTATCAATAACTGATAATTTCAGCTGCTCCTCAATTTTCTCCAAATATTGAGAAAATTTCTTTGTATTCTAATAGGTAAATAATTCCTGTATATAAAGCTTAAAAGAACTATTCATGGCTCTCTGCCCTTCAGTGATAAGAAAGGAAGAAGAAAAGTATCTTTATTCAAATATTTTAACTCCTAAGGGTGTCCTACTAAATCTGAATAACTCATTTTGTTTCTACTCTTTGATTTTGCTGTTACAGTTATATAATAATACCTAAACTATTCATCATGTTTGCTGATTTTTTAGAAAGCACACGAAAATAATACATTTCATGTAGTAGGATACAAAAAATTAATAGTGATTTTATTTTTTCTCACTAAATAACAGGAAATGTTTCCAATTATTTTTTAGAGCAGGACATTTGGTACGGATAACGTTGCTATAGCAACTTTAGAACAAGGCTTAATTTGGGCCACACTGAGTGCACCCACTTGTTTTAAATTCATCATTCAGCCTGCTCTAGCGTTTACATGTAGAGCTGCATTTACAAACACTGCAGCAGGAGTGTCTGTGTGAAAGTTGTTTAGGGACAGCGTGCCTCAAATTCCCACTGGCATCCATGGCGTTTATGAAGAGCCTATGTTATGGTTCCAAGAATTATTGTAATGTTTATTGAGAAAAAAATGAAGCCTTATTCCACTTGTACTCAAGATTATCAGCTTTGAGAATCAGTTTGATCTTAACAGAACTCTGAAAATATTTTGACATTAAGACCCACTTTGGTTTCTAGTGTTAATCCTTACAAAATGTTAGAAGAGCCATTTAGGGTGTTTGCTTGAAGCAAGACATTTCAGCTTTAACTTCATGAGCTTATTTTGCTCCAAGGATACCATGTACCTGTAAGAGTTTTGCTGGTCTGTACACATGTCTAGGACCAAATTGGTTTCAAAAGAGGACATGATACCTGGGTTTTCCCAGTTATAGGAAAGCAAGCTCAATGTGTCTTGATGTTCAGGTCTCAGACTCATAAATACTAAAGTCTTTAATCTGTGGTTCTAGGAAAGATTCAATCTGCTATAATAGAGGTACTGCTTCGAGGCAGCAAATATTGTCACACCCTTTTGTGCCTCTGCTTAAAATCCACTTCCTACCCCTTAAGATTCTACATAAATGTTAGGTCCTCTGTCAAACCTTCCCTATTTTACAAAGCAAGCCTCCCTCTCCTCCAGAGCACTGATCTAGCCCGGATTCAGCTCTTTCTAATTCTGCTTTCTGTATCTGATCTGCCTCACTTCTATACAGAGAGTTCTGTGAGGAATACCTTCTTAAATTGGATTTTTTCTCAACCAAAAACAAAATGGCACCTGTTCTGAAGAAATTTTAAAAATCATTTATTTTAATGAATTGAATCAAAATAGGAAAATATTTTTTTAATAAAGTAAAAGCAATGGAGGCAGGATACTTATTTCTGGAATGGTAAATACACAGATATGCCTGAATGTAAAGTTACTTGAAGAAAAGGAGATGTCTCACGTTTTAAAAAGGGCAGTTAAGACTAGGTCTCTTAAAACAGGCTATTGACAAACCACCATAAACCACAGTCAGTGTTACAACCTACCATTTTCATTTGGGGTACTCAAGCATACATATCCATTACCACCTGAATGGCACCTAAGAGTATAAGAGTACACAGCAATAAATGTCAACTGTAAAATGACTAAAACCAACAATAAGAACAATAAGCTATATAAAAGTTCAAGAGATAGTCAGCTGGGGAAACAAAAGATTTTAAGGAAAGGGGAATATTTGAGCATACACATAAGTATTGTTGGGAATGAAGGAAGCAGCCAGAGAATGTGGAAGAGTTTTTCAGAGAAGAGGAAAGCAAAAAACATTAGAGGCAGGATAAATTCTGGGATGATGAATGCAAAAATGTGACTGGTTTTAAAATTATCTGACAAAGTAGAAATTCCTTACATCTCAGAAGACTGGTTCAGATCATGTGCCTTAAAAGTGACTGACATTACATAGAATTGTTGCAAATAATACACTACAGAGTTTCAGCATCCAGTCCTACACTATTAACTAGTATTCCTATTCAAAATATGATTTAAACAATAAATAAACCAGGAAAAATTATGATATGAAATCCCAAATTCTTTATCAAATCCACTATGCCCCAATATGACTATATTTAATAGATCATTTTCATACAATACAGAAATGTAATGAAAACAATATATTGAAGGAAAAGATAAATCTAATCATAATCTCTGCTTTAAACAGAAATTTATTCTCATTTTTTAAACTTTCCATTGATATGATAGAAATACCTGAAACACCCACACATAAGTAACTTTATATAACAATGAATTGAAATAATAATGGAGATGAAATTTGAAGATAATCTTCATGGTTTAAGAATAACAGGGGAAGTTCTTCAAGTTTTTATATATATAACTATATATATTACATGACTATGATATCCAAGAAAATAAAATTTCTAGAGCCAAAAGAATGAGCTGTTAACATATTTTATCTAAAGCAGCCATTACATATACTCGCAAGAAGTTTTAGAAATCGTGTAAAGTTTAAAAGAAATCATTAAAAGGAAAATGAGTGGGAGGTTGTAAATCTAATTTAATGAAAGGTCAAGACACGTAAATTCACATAAAAGACTAATTCTGAAGGGAAACATTAAATAAACATTATGTAGGAGTCAACTATTACAGTAAATGTAGATTGAATTTAGAGAACAGTAAGAAACAAAGGTGGAAACATGACATATGGAATAAATATAAAGCCCAACATTTAACCTTTAAATCAGTGATCTGGGAGGTAGAAACACACTGACAGGTATAAAAGCATAAATAAAAGAGCCATGCACCACATTAAGAAAATGTGATGCAAGATCAAAGAAGCCAGTTGATTATTAGTGACAGAAAAAAATAATGCAGGAACTTTGCTTTAATAACATGATATTAATCCAATTATTAGAAGGAAAGGCGATATAAAATGGGATGGATAATTCTATACTCCACCTCCCAAGAGCAATAGGATTAATGAGATGACAACACAGACCCATTTGATACAAAAGGAAGGAGATAAATCTTCAATGGATAAGTGTCTTTATTAATCAGGAAATATATTCTATTTGAACATGAAAAATTTTAATCTTGGAATTTCCTGCTCTATATCTGGCCACAAAAGAAAAAAGAAGGAAAGAAAAGAAAAGAAAGAAAGAATGAGGAAGAAAGGAAGAAAAAAAGAAAAGAAAAAAGAAATCTTGCTGCTATTTCAGGGATTTATACTTCTGCTTTAGAAAAAAATCACATCCAGGCATGGTAACACACATCTACAACCCTAGCTACATGGAAGGCTGAAGCAGGAGGATTCCAAATTTGAGAACAGTCTGCAACTTAGTGAGACCCTGTCTCAAAGTAAAAAATAAAAGGGGCTGGGAGTACAACTCAGTGGTTGAGCACACCTGGATTTGATCTCCATTATCCCAAAACATTGCCATTATAGATTGGGATGTTCTCTAAACTATATGAGACAGTAATTGTCCTAATTTTTTTTCACTCTCTGGAGAATAAATACTGTCTCATCTTTCTGAACATTATCCACTGTGTTTTATTTCTTAGAGAAATTCATTAAATATCTAGCCTTATTCAATAAGGAAGCCAGAATGTGATATATAGAACATATAATAACCACAAACTACATATTAATGTATGCACCATTTACTATCTTCCATACACTCTACTTGTTATGGTTTAGATATTAGGTGTCCCCCAAAAGCTAGTGTGTAAGACAATGCAAGAAGGTTTAGAGGTGAAATGATGTTGTTATAAGAGTCTTAACCCAAGCAGTGAATTAATCCCTTGATAGGCATAAGTGTAGGCTGGTAGGGTGGTAGGGTGCGGCTGAAGAAGGTAGGTAATTAATTGGGGGCATGCCTTGGGGATATGTATTTCTTGAGCAGAGCGCTCTCTCTCTCTCTCTCTCTCTCTCTCTCTCTCTCTCCTTCCTGATTGCTGTGCCCTGAGCCACTTTCTTTTATCACACTCTTCCACCATGATGTTCTGCCTTTCATGGAGTCCTGAAGAATGGAGTCAGCCGTGATCCCTCAAATAAACTTTTCCTCCTCCAAAATTGTTCTTGTCAGGCCTTTTAGTTGCACCAGTGAAAAAGCTGACCAAAACACTACTAAACATACCGTATGTTAGCAGAGTAAACATGTGCAATACAATACCATGTGTGATATTAGTGTGCTTGCACTATCAATCAATTTATTGCTTCTCAGCTCCAGATCTACCCTTCATTCTCAGCTCTGCAAAGTAATTAGAACTGAATCCTTTAAATACTTTTCCATTGCAAAATGACACAAGGTTAAGTTTGTCATTAGAAGGCATTGCAAGAACACTGATGCAGGAAAAGACATTTCTTTTCCTGGGTCTGGTGTGCTCCTCTGGCCAGCCACCTGCAACAAATGCATTTCTCTCTGGCACCTGTTTCCTACATGCAGCAGAGAGCAGCAGCTCTGGTGGCCAAAAAACTTTCCCTGCACCCCATCAGACAGCTTCATAGCCAAGTGCCCTGGTGAATCATCTCTCTACAGGTGTCTTCCTCTGGTACCTTTTGAACCACTTTGCATCAAATATTCTGACTTTTTCCTAGGCTTTCTATGCCAGCCCCATGGTAGCGGCTGCAATTTCTATATTCTACAGAGTACTTGTCATTGTTCAGCTAGTGCTAATCTTCTGTTACCCACCCCCCGCCCAGTCTCCTCTAAAAGTTAACAGTTCTTTATATTAAACTCACTCTGGTCAAATAACCATGAGGTTTGTTTTCTGCTTTGAGCCTGACAAAATAATTTTATGCGATAGCAACTAGAAAACTCATTTTATCAAGAATACAGGCTACAGGATAACTTTCTCTGAGCCTATTTTCTATTGACATTTTACATGACCTGACAAATGACTAATTGATGGAAGAATTAGGATTTGAGCTTTGGGGACTTTTTGTTGTTGTTGTTTTTCTGCTTTTAGCATCATGGTTTAAGTATTTAATTATTGAAACCATGTATTGAAAATTAAAGATAGCAGATTAGCAGAAGTCTGCATTTCCAGTTGCTCTGTGGCTCAGGATTCAAGCAGTGAGAGTACTGCTTCTCAGCAAGGTGGTGAAAGAAGGAATTCACTGAAAACCAATATTGAACAGTCAGAGACTGAGAAATTCAGGTGCATTGTACAAAGGATAAGTAAGAGCACATTGGAACCAAGCTGATGCGGCAGTGGTCCTGCTTCACCATAGTAGGGATAAATAACATAAACACAGAGAGAAACACAACAGAGTTGGCATGGAAAAACCTGTAGGCAAAGCAGCCTGAACTTAACTGCGCCAGAGGCTACATGGTGAGCTGATTTTGAAAAATGCCTGTGCTTCTCAGTAGGCAGTTGGAGAACTGAGGTGGTGAACCATCTTGAGGAGGCTATGCTGCTGCATCTTTCTGCTGGGGGATTCCAGGAGATAAGGGCAAAATACTGCCAAACTGCCTCGGCAAGCACCTACAATGATCTAGGGCGTACCCTGCCAAAGGTAACTGGAATAGGTACAGAGATGATTGAACCCAAGGTGAACAAAGTCAGAAATATGAGGTGGGGTGTAACTCCCTTTCGCTTTGAGTCTTGTGGCTCATGTGACCAGCTGAAGAGGGCAGGATATTCAGGCAGGCCTGATTACAGTTGGAGCCTGAGTCTGGGAAGGCTGTATTCATGGGTGGCAGAGTGAGTGAGACTTGTTGAAGGTCATCCTCCCTGCTCTATAATTCTCAAGAAGCTCCTGAGAACCAGATTCCTGGCAGACATTGGCATCTGCTTGGCCCTAGGTGAGTACTGATCTAATCTCTCCAGAGCAGATAGCATCCAACAAACTCCCAAATATCTAATTAAAGCTAAGCCCCAGCTGCCAGAACTCCTCACTTAGAGCTCAGTGGTAGCCCCACCCTGGGAGTGCATCAACCTGGGCAGAAGGAACAAAGCTCCAATTAACAACTTTCCATTCTGTGATTTCTCATAAGGTGAGAAGAGAAGCTAAAATCTATTTCAATCAGCTTCAGTTGTAGGCCAGTTCAGCCGGCAGCTTGGAGAACTAAACAAAAAGAGGAACTGTTTAACAACCCCAGTCCATGTTCTCTCTAAGGTGTGCATAACCCAAGAAGCAGCAAAAAGAAGGAGCAAGAACAGCAGCCATAGGGAGTGTGATGACCACCCTTGCCGACAGTTTTGGCCACCACTTCAGTGGTGAAAATTCTTTTGTTTTCCATTAAGAATTATTTTCTTCTCCACTTCTCCCTCAAGCACTTTTTTTTCAGGTTTTGTTTGTTTGGTTGGTTGGTTTTTGTTTGGGTTTTTTTTTTTGGTATACTTGCTTCTCTGACTGGTTTATGTGTATATGGAGTTATCTCCATATTCCTTTTTTCTCATGTTTAGCATTTTTATAATTGTTACTCTTCTTTGCCTTATCTTTTGAGAGTTACAGTTTTTTGTTTATTGTGGTTTGGTTTCTGCTTGGTTGTTCCTCTCTCTTGTTTCTATTTATGTCCATTCTCCTTCCAATAATAGCCAAATTCTTTTCTTCTCCCTTTCAATATCTACTTACTGTGTGTTTTTTATTCATTTTTTTCTCCTCCTTCTTTATAGCCATCACTTGCTAGATCTCTTCTGTCTGTTCACAGACTGAACATTGTAAACTTTCTTTCACCTTCATATCACTTTTTCTATTATCTTAATGAACTGTATTTTTGTCAATTTTTAGAATTATTTGAATTCTACAATTCATGTCCCTATTATTCATGTTGTTGCAGTTATTGATACTTCAATGTCATAGTTGACACCTACTGTTTACTTTAGTGCCAGATCTAGTTCATGGATATCTATTTATTTGCTGTTGGCAATTGCTGACCTCATCATTCCAGTTTTACTGATAAGCAGTGCTGCAGAAGCAGCAGTAGGCAACGAGTATACTATATACTGTTTGCATCTCTTGTTTTTGTTTGTCTTCCTTTCTCTAAGATGCTGAGAATCTACAGGGACACTGAAAGTTCACAGAGTAAAGACTTGGTTGTTGCACTAAAACCAGCCAAGAGAAACCTCACTTTCCTCCTCACATAAACTAACTGTGCTCAAACTTCAACTAAACTTTAATACAAAGAATGGAACAAAAACCCCAAAGTAATGACAAGACCCTGAGTAGCAATGGCTTGGGGGAGTCCTAATGGCCCACTCATGGAATCTACTCTGAGAGTAAAAACAGAGAATTAACACAATGGCACAGATAACACAACTATAAGGGGTCTCAATATAAATCATTCCCATACACTTTTAGAATATGCAAAGTTGTTAAGTGAAGAAGAACAATCACAGATGGTATACTCTCCATACCCTATTGTACAAATGCCAGATCTACAAGAAGAATCCCACTCTTTTTTTTTTTTCTTGAGAGAGAGACAGTGAGAAGAGAAAGAAAATCAGTTTTCATTTAATTTTTCATATGACTTCTGTTGCTCTGACACTGCTGTGTACGTAGTGCTGGGGTTCAAACCAACATCCTCACACATGCCAGGCAATCACTGAGCCACTGCTCCAGCCCAGGATCCCACTCTTTTGAGACTCACAGAGAAAGCAGAATTAGGTTTCTAACATAATGCACACTATACCAAAATACACTAATCATCACTAAAGGGAAATTATGCTAAATATCCACTTGAAAATATATTGAAAAATGCAAAACAATGTTCATCCCACAGCACACTTTAGTGGAGAAGGCTGTGTACTAAAATGTTCCACACATAATAGCTGAAGAGAAATCACCACAACAGATCCACATAACTCAACATGGGCATACAGAAAATATGAAAACACAAGACAACATGATACTTTCTAAAGTTCATAATTCACCAGCAACTGACTCCAATATTGAAATTAATACAATATCAAAAAAGATTTCAAAAGAGTGGTTATAAAAAATAATCAATGAATTCCAAGAGAACAAAGAAAGACAATGGAATGAAATAAGGAAGTCAGTTCAGGATATGAATGAGAAATTAAATAAGCAAACAGAGATATGAATGAGAATAAAAAATCTTGGATATGAAAGACACAATAAATCAAATAAAATGTTCAGTTGAAGTCTCTCTAATAGTATAAACCACACTAGACAGAATTTCAGCGCTAAAAGAAAAAGTGCCTTATGCATTTAGACAGTATTAAAGAAAAGTAAGCAATCATGAACAGAATAAATAAGAACTCTGGGGGAAAACTAAGAGACCAAATTTAAGAATCATTTTAATTGAAGAGGGATGTAAATTGCAAGCTAATGCCATGGATAACCTCTTCAGAAAAATAATAACAAAAGTTTCCAAACTTTGAGAATGAGATGGACATCCAGGTACAGAGGCATTCAGAACCCCAAAAAGATAGGATAAAAAATGAACTTCTCCTTCACGTATTATAATTAAAATTACTAACATACAGAACAAGGATAAAGTTTTTAAAGCCTTAAGAAAAAAACATCAGGTCACATTTAGAGATAAGCACAAACCCTAAAATCCAGGAGGGCTTGAAATGGTGCGTTCCAAGCTCTGAAAGAAAATAACTCTCAAGCAAGATTTATACCTCAAGAAAAGCCATTTCTCAGAATCAAAAAAGAAATAAAACTTCCAATATAAGCAGCAACTTATCATGACTACTACAACAACACTTCAGAAAACACTTAAAGTACTATACACAGGAAAAAAAAAAAAACCCAGAAAAGGACAAATTTCATTTGAAGAGTAGCTAAGCAAATGAGAAACAAGACCATATTAAACAATATCAATAAATCAAAATGGTAGGAATTAACAAACTTCTCTCTATAATAATATTAAATTTAAATAGTCTCAACTCTCCAGTTAAAGGACATGGGCTGGCAGAATGGATTATAAACAAGATCCAGCTACATGTTATTTACAAGAAACTAAACTTACACATAGAAAGTTACAGACTGAAGGTGAAAGGATGGAAATTTATATGCCATACAAATGGAGTCCAAAAACAAGCAGAGGTAACAACTCTCATACCCAGGAAAGCAGGCTTCAAGCAAAGATTAATCAGAAGATACAAGTAAGGACACTTCATGCTGGTAAAGGGAACAATCCAACAAGAAGATATAATAATAGTAAAATCATCAATATCACAAAGACTGTATATGACAAATCAAAAGTCTATATCAGTTAATGGGGAAAAAGTGAAAGAATTTCCTTTAAAATCTAGAAAAAGACAGGGATGTCCACTCTTATCATTCCTATTCAATAAAACATAGAAATTCTAGCCAGAGAAATTTGCAAGAGAAGAAAATAAAAAGGATAAAATTAGGAAAGTGAGAAGTCAAATAATCACTGATGGCAGATGATATGATCCTATACACAGGATCCAAAGAGTTCAACCAAAAGAATTGTAGAAACAAATTCAGCATAATATCAAGGCACAAAATTAACATACAAAAACCAATAGCTTTCCTATATACTAATAATGAATTTGCTGAGAAAGAAATTGGGAAAACAATCCCATTCACAATAACCTCAATAATAAAAAAATCTAGGAATAAATTTAATTAAAGATATGAAAGACCTTTATGATTAAAACTATTGGAGACAGAAGAAGGAGAGATCTCCCATGTTCATGAATAGGTAGAATTAATATTGTTAAAATGGCCTTATGACCAAAAGCAATATACATTTTCAATACAATCTCCATCAAAATAACAATGATGTTTTTCACAGAACCAGAAAAAAACCATACTAAAAGTCATTTGGAAGAATTGACAAAGCAGTTCTAAGCCCAAAAGCAATGCTGAATGCAACATAATACCTGCCTTCAAATTATACTACAGAGCTATGGTAGTAAAAACTGCATAGTACTGGCATAAAAACAGACATATAACCAAGGAACAGAATAGAAGACACAGAGGCAAATCCACACAGATATACTCATCTTACCCTTGACAAAGTTGCCAAAAAGCATATTGGAGAAAAGGAAACCTTTTTAACAAAGGGTGCGACAAAACTCTATATGTAAAAGAATGAGACTAGATCCTTTTCTTTCACCCTTAAGAAAAAAAACTGAAAATAGATCAAAGATCTAGGAATTCAATCAGAAACTATGCAACTCCTAGAAGAAAATATAGGATCAAAATAATCGTATATATTTACACATCTGCTTTCTCAGTAGGACCCCTAGAGCTCAGAAAAAATTAACAAGAATTAATAAGCGAGCCAGTGCTCCAACCCCCTGAATTCATTCTCAACTGACTAAAAAGTTTCACAAATTAAAGATTCTATTCCAGAAGACCCCACCCTCTCAGAAGCCAATCACAGAGGCTAGAGTGGTGGCTCAGCTGTTAGGGCACTTGCTTGGTATGCACTAGGAAATGAGTTCTTACCCCAGCACCATGTACACAACAAACTGTTAGAGCAACTAAAATGAGATGAAAAACTAAATAAAATTGATTCTTTCTTTCACTGTCTGCCTCTCTCTTAAAAAAAAAATTAAAAAAAAAAAGAGAGAGAGAGAGAGAGGCTGGAGCGGTGGCTCAGCAGTTTCGGCGCTTGCCTGGCAAGCACAAGAAACTGGGTTCAAACCCCAGCACCACGTACACAACTAAGTGTTGGAGCAACTAAGGCCACGTGAAAAACTAAATAAAGTTGTTTCTCTATTTCTCTGTCTCTCTCACTGCCCTTCTCTCTTGAAAGAAAGAAAGAAAGAAAAACAAGCCAATCATAGGTCTTGGTACCCATACTTCTGTCCAACTTGGCTATAAAGATGGGTATGTTGGGCTGGAGTAGTGCCTTAGCATTTGGAACACTTGCCTGGATTGTGTAAGGACCTGGGCTCTTACCCCAGCATCACATACACAACTAAATATTACAGCAACAAAAAAACAAATGAAAATAAATAAATAAAATTCTCTCTTTCTATCTCACTATTTCTTTTTTTTCTGGTGGCTCTCTATTAGAATTTTATTTTTATTCATTAAATATGGACTTACAGTTAGGAGGGAATCATTATCAAACAATCAAGAACAAATGTATATTCACAGAGCAAACCAAGGCTGATGCCATTCCATGGTTTCCCCCCTTGGTTTCCCCATGGTTCCATGTTTCCCCCTATTAAACCCCCTTGTTAGATGGACTTCTCATGGAAGTTGGAGGTTTCCCTCTGAGTTGATTCCCCCCATACTCCCTCCCTCTGGTCTCCTTGATATTCATCCTATTCCCTCCCTGCTATCTCCCAGCATCCTAGGCCACTGGGTTCCCTTGTTCATGTAAAAATTCATACATGTTGAGGTTATTATTAGCTTAGCCATTTATCATACTGTATCCAGTTGTATTCTATCTTCCACAAATGAGAGAAAAACATTCGGCCCTTGAGTCTCGCTGAGTTTGGGATATTTCACTTAGCATAATTTTTCCATCTCCATCCATTTGGCTGCAAATGCCATAATATCATTTTCTCTAATAGCTGAGTAGCATTCCATTGTATATATGTACCAAAGTTTTTGAATCCACCCACTCGTCAAGTGAGGGGCATCTGGGTTGGTTCCTTAATCTAGCTATAGTAAATTGAGCTGCTATAAACATTGATGAAGCTGTATCTCTATAATATGCCAATTCTAAATCTTTTGAGAAAATACCCAGAAGTGGGACAACTGGGTCGTAAGGTGGTTCCAGCCCTGATTTTTTGAGGAGTCTCCACACTGCTTTCCAGAGTGACTGAACCATTTGCAGTCCCACCAGCAATGTGACAGTGTTCCTCTTTTCCCACAGCCCCTCCAGCATCTGTCATTGTTCATATTCTTCATTTTTGCCTCTCTGGCAGGAATGAGGTGGAATCTCAGTGAAGTTTTGATTTGCATTTCTCTTATTGCTAGTGATGTAGAGCATTTTCTCATATGTTTATGGGCTTTTTGGACTTCCTCCACTGAGAAGTTTCTTTTAGTTCCATAGCCCATTTATTGATTGGATTATTTGTGAGTTTGGTGTTTAGTTCTTTTAGTTCATGTATAGTCTGGATATTAGCCCTCTGTCCAAGGTAGCAGGCAAAGATTTTCTCCCATTCTGTAGGATCTCTCTTGGCACTCTTGACTAAATCTTTAGCCATGTGAAAGCTTTTTAGTTTAACTGTATCCCAATCATTTATTCTTGACTTTACTGATTGTGCCATGGGGAGTCTTGTTAAGGAAGGCGGTACCGACCCCTATGTCATGTAGTGTTGATCCTACTTGTTTTTCAAGCAATGTAAAGTTGCTGGGTTAAAAAAAAAAACAAAAACAAAAACAAAAAACAAGATGTGCATGTCCACAAACTCCTCCTCAGTTTTAATAATTTAATGGAACAGCTTACAAAACTCAGAAAAAGTATAGTTACTATTATTAGTTTATTATAAAAAGTACAACTCTGGAACAGACAAATGGAAGAGATGTGTAGGGCAAAATACCAGAAAGAGGGCACAGAATTTTTATGCCCTCTCTGGATGTGTTACCTCCCAACACATCAATGTGTTCACCAAACCCAAGCTCTCTGAAAACCATAGTTTAGGGCACTTTATAGAAATTTTATTGACATAGTCATGAATGAGCACATAATTAGATATTGATGATCAACTTGATCTCTGAACACTGAGAGGCACAGCTGAAACTTCTAACTCTCCAATCATTCTTGGTTTTCCTGGTAGCCAGCCCCTATTCTAAATGTACTAGGAATTATCATACAATTAGGCACTAATTTTACTGGTCATCTTGTTAGCATAGAAAAACACATTCATCACTCTGTAGTCCAAGGATCTTATAAACTCTCATGCCAGGAAGCAGTAACCAGGAAATATGACCAAATATTATAACCCAGAATATTCTTTTCACTTCTATCATTGAAGAAATTGCAAGGGTTTTAAGAACTCTGGACCAGGAACTTGGAATGAAGGCCAAATGCATATTTCTTCTTATATAACAGTATTGTACTTCATGACACAAATAGAGACCACTGTGTGTCATTTCGTGTTGTCCAATTCCTTTAACCCCTTTCAAATTCTGGGAAATACACTAGTACAACTGGAAGAATTACTAACATAAAGATAGCCGGAGTAAACTCTAATTTATTACAAAGGTAAATCTTCCTCACGTTTTGTACTGTTGTCAGCAGTTATTTAATTATGGCATCAACATGTCTGAAACATGCATGTTGAAAATATGGTTATTCTAACACATTCACTGTGGAAGCATCCTTATACGTAAGCTGCTCCACCGCTGCTGTGCATAGGGAGTTGAGTCCAATCTCTCCTCTACTAACAGATCCCATTTCAGTCATCCCTATACCAATTGCCATGGCTCTCTGTGAATCACAAAGGCAAACTTTGTGATTTAAAAATTGTTTTGATACCATGAAATTTATTATTAATATAAATATATTTATATTTATGCTTATTAATATACAAAGTCTATTGCTTTGTTAATATGCTTAAAATGAGTTGAATATTCTAAGAGTGTTAAGTGGAATACCAAACAAGATAACTGTTTTGATGTGTTACCACTATATCAGAACATACTGAACATTGACTTTTAACATGTAAATAGCTCATAGAGAGTAGGGACTCTGGATATCAGAGAAACATACAATATGGGACATCTTACAAGATATTAAAAATAAATCAAAAGTAAAGGATCCTTGATTTTGTGTCTTTAAGTAATCTGTTAAACTTCTTCTCTATATGCTGAGAATTTCCAAAGCTTTTGGTTACTTATTTCAGTTTAATCTACTTCACAATTGATGACCAGTGTTTGAACGTCTATGGAGTTGTAGTTGACTTCCCCAAAATTTAGAAATCAGAAGATTCAGAAGAGAAATCAAATGGCAATTTGGAGATAAGACAGTGTGGCACTTAATAGATGCTCAATAACTAAGTAATGAATAAATTTGTTGAGTGGAGGACAAAGGTTTCATACACACATTATCTGCTTTGCCCAATATGCTCACATCCATGGCATACAGCATAACATCTAAAATGTGCAAGGTGTTGATTACTTCACATTTGCACTTGGAATAAGAAGCAGCACTTTGAGAATCCAACCTTGCCATCTCATGGATGGTGGGGCCCACGTGTTTGGGTGGGGACAAAAAGATTTACACTAGGCTTTGATTCACCAAGAGTCTATGCTCAAATTAGTAACTGTGACCTGTCACTCAGATTTTGCCGCAGGCTTCCTAACAGAGCTTTGGCTTACGTGGGCTGCTGCACCAGCCTGCTGCATACTGGTGGGGTCTGCCTCTCTTAAGATATGTAATATCTATCACAGAGGCACCACAGGCCTGACAGCAAAAGAATGCTAATGAATGCTGTAGAAGTAGGTTCAGAAAGATTACAGAAATTGTTTACAGAAGGCTTAAAGTGGATGTTATACTAACTGCTCACATGGGTCTCATTTGATTGCTTCCAGAAATAAGATATTGTTGTTCATGTGATTATTTAGAATCATTTGGCCATTTGGATTCTCTCCAGATACTGTAGATATTCCAGATACTCTCCACTCTTTCTTAGAATCACAAAACAGTTAGTAGACGATTCCTTGAATGCTCAGCAGTGTTATCTCTAGTTCCCAAACTCGAAAATTCATTTGAAAAATACTTTGCATGTTCCCCTTCAGTGAATGTTTGTATTGATTACAATGCGAGAGTTTACATCTAAGGTTATACAAACTCATTTTAGTAATATGTGTTTTTGAACACGGGGCCATAACATAGTCATAATAAAAATACATGTTTACAGTGACAATAAATTACATGTACTTTTTAGAGATATTTGTTTCTAGTGGAGTGTTCATAGAGATCTTTGCATATTTATAGCCATTATTTCTACAAATTAAAATCAACAATTTTAAAAAGAAACAGGGCCACTCATGCTATAGCTGTGTAGCTGGTAATACATTTAACATCATAACAAGAATCACTGAATTTATCAAAGGCAACTGAAAGGTGTTAAAATAAAATCTTAACTGAATTTGATATTTTTAAAAAGACATATACCTTTTATTTATTTATTTTTTGTAAATTAATGAGTACTTCCTTGGTTATGGAAGAATTAGGATGAGAAAAACCAGCTGTTTAAGCTTCTTTTTGGCCACACTTTTAGTGAGGTGACAAGTTAACCTCTAGCCCCTGTTTAGCCCATCAACCTGGTGCTTAGGCAGTACAAGTTTTGTTTGTCAATTATTTCAGAGACAAAGTCATGCCTGGATGTTCCAAGCTTTTTTGGTAGTAATTAGATATAGGAAAAGGATAAAAGAAAAGTTATAAAATGCATAATATTAAAAAGTAGTAATATGGATTTGGGGAGCTGTGAGGTGTGACTACTTAAGCTGTTAAAAAAGCTGAAAAGAGCACCAAGCAACTGTTAAATAATAGAAACTTTTGGTAATTACTGTCCCACTGCCTTGGTTGTAAGAAGCAAAGTATTCTGCATCCCATTATGTCTTGTGATGCATCCCATCCCCCACGAGTCAGAGATTAATGCTGCAATACGAAGAAGGAATATGTGATTACACCAGATTTTATTGTAATACCATTATTGATTTGCTGCCCTAATAATGTAGAATGCACATTGCTTTACCTCAGTAAGTTTTTATTTTTCTGTATTTATCCCTAGAGATTTGAGAGCCTGTATGTCTACAAAATTGCAACCTTGATTCTGCGATTGGAAAGCCTATCTATTGTTCTCATTACTTTTAAGCTACTATATGGGTGAATGTAAACTCTCATGACAATAGAATGCATACCTATAAAGCATAAATTTCCCATCATTGGGCTCCTGTCTCAAGCACACCTTAATATTTATGGTGTATTAAGTCACATGGAGGGTTTTTTCCTCCATCTTAGTCAATTTTATGTGTGAGATGAAATGGATTCTGTGATACTATATGTTTCAAATTTAAACACCCAAAAAGCTATGATGCTAGTCTTCTTCACACCAACTCACTGTAAAATATAAACCTACTTCACTAGTGTTATTGAAATAAAGATAGGTTTTAATGTCTTTGAGCTTTTTAATTTCCCATCATTGATTGCTATTTAAGAGACACATCCATCTCACATTTTTGCTTATTCTTTTGTCACTACTAATGTTTCACTAAAACAATCAAACCTCATCATCAATGACCACTTACTAGTGGACTGAAGTGTCTTTGAAGCACTGCACTTTATGCATGAGGAGCTGTCATAATATGAGTATGATTCTTTGTCTACTCTCATCTTCTCTAACTTCACTCTCTGCCTTAGACCACTTCATCTGTTTTCATGGTTGTAAATAATATCTACATGGGGATAATTGCCAAGTTTGTATCTCCAGCTTAAATCTCTTTTCCAAATTATACTCCTGTCGTCAGCTGTCCAGTTGGTATTAGATGGCTCAAGGCATCTCAGACTTCACATCTACAGCAAAGCTTTGATTCTCCTTCAAAACCTGATCCTCTTTTGCTTCCCCATTCCAATAATGTCATCATTGTCCCCCCAGCTACCTATGCTGGAAAGCTGGGAATTATCTGTAATTTTTCCTTTCTCCTCATTCCCCACATCCAACCCATGAGTAAGTTCTGGTATAACCAATATGTCCTTCAAATCCACTCCAAATCCACTCACCCTACTTCAAACCCACTAACGCTCCCCAGTCACTACCTGGAGCCTGATAACCATTCTGCCAGGAACCACCTTGTGTTGTCCTCTTCTCCTTTACTCACACAGAACAAAGTGTTCTTTTAAAACTGAAAAACATGTGCTCAGCTTTCCAAGACTTTCCAAGGGAAGAGAAGGTTGTGGCAAGAGTGATTAATTTAGCAGAAATAATGTGATGTTCTCTCAGAGCACAATGTCAGTAGAGTTTTGGTTGTAAGAAGTAAGGAGAAAAGAAAGCATGAGAAGTTGAGAAAATGGAAAGTAATAAGTTGAATGCAATATTTTTAAATAAGAAACTAGGCACAAATAAATAAAGCGCTCTTGTCACCAATTACCCTGATCTGATCACAGCATTTTGCAAACACATACTGAAACATCACATGGTACCCCATAAATAAGCATAATTATATATCAATTAGAAATGTAAGAAATAAGTTTTTGAAGAAATAAAACAAGCAATTAAAACAATTAGATAACTTCACTACCCAACTTCATTTCGAGTAAAATGGAAAACCTTTTTTTTTTTTTAAAGAGAGAGAGACAGTGAGAGAGAAAGAGAGAAACAATTTTTATTTAGTCTTTCACGTGGCTTTCCTTGCTCCAACACTTCATTGTGTACCTGGTGCTGGGGTTTGAACTCCTGTGTTTGCGCATGCCGGGCAAGTGCTGCAACCGCTGAGCCACCGCTCCAGCCCGGAAAACCTTTGATGTAACATTTAAAATCGATTCTAAACTTTTATTCTGTTTTACAAAACCTCTACTTATCTTGGCGACATTTCTTTTCTATCACCTTCCCTCTGCCGCATATGAACAAGCCACACTTCATCTCCTGCCTCTGACTCTGTCCCTGCTTTGGATGCTCCTTGAATTGCTGGCTCCTTCCCCGCGCCCCTCAGCCTCAGGTCTCAGTTTATGTAATATCTGCCTAGAAAGCTCCTCTTCCTGACCAGGTTATTTGAGCAGGATCCCAGCTCCCCACATCACTGCCATTATTTTCTTGCACACCAACATCCTCTCTCTCTTTTATAAACTTTTCAAAAGTTTCTAAGTATTTAATTAACCTATTCATATTTTATTGCTCAGCTAAAAGCTCCATGAGGGCAGGGACAGTGTCCATATTGTTTATTTTTACAGCCGCAAAGTCTAAGCAGTGGGTCCTGTAGGAAAAGGTAAAAAAGCTGGCAGAGCTGGTGTTATCTGGACCTTCACTTCCTGTAATCTCGTCTGTCGCTGCTCATTCACTTCTGTCCCCATCACCTACCCAAAATAAGCATTTCAAAGGCAGGTAAGTTTTATTACTTAACTGCTGCTGCCTTAAATTAGAAAAGAATAAAGGTGCTATTATTTCACTAATCTTTAATTTAATTCTTCTGTAAGTTGCCTCTTTAAAAACCAAGAGGTACCCAGTAAAGGCCATAAAATGTCACTGACTTGATACAATAAAAATGTATTTCTACTCTTGCTCCACACCCCAGGCACATCAGCAGCCACTTAGGGAGGTAAATGGTGAAGAGAGGCCCCACTCTCGTACATGTACAGTGGATCATGGTGCCTGCTCAGCCCTCACGAAGGAGAAGCAGGTTTAGAAACAGCACGTACACTTTCCTTAATGCAGAAATATCACACCCTACTTCTCCTCACATTTCTTTGGCTAGAACTAGTGGCACAGCCTGGCCTAATTGCAAGCAGGCCAGGAAGTAAAGAAACATTTCTATCTCTGTCCCTACTGCCATACTATCCAAATGTTAGTTCTCATAATCTCGAAGTTTCTCAGAATTACCTTTCTATCACCTATTGGAAATGTGTGTAATATGTGTATGTTGTTCAGCTTAAACATCTTGTACTGATTTGTAATGTATTTCAATTTAGGAGGTTCTTTTTATAGACCTGGAGAATTAATATGCACAACGCATATGCAATAAAATCTTGAAAGATCATATGTTTTATAACACATTTTGTAAATTAATATAATAAAAGCAGTAGGTGACAGTAGGTGGAAGAAATAGAAATGAGGAAAAAATTTTAAATCTTTATTTAACCATAAAAATAAATACTACCTCAAGTACAATTTCTTCTTTTAATGTGACAAAAACGTATATGCATAAACATATAAAAGAAAACATTCCAAGGGATCCCCATTGCTCTTTACATCAAAAACTTTCACTCTGTCAAAGTCTTCCATCAGTTAATAATACCTTGTCTACTCTACTCTTTCAAAAATAAATCTGTATTTGTGCTGAAGACTTGACTGAGCACTGGAAGAATGAAAGCTATTTGGTTTCTGACTTCAAGAAATCCACGTAATGAAGGAATGGTTTTAAATGGTTAAATACAGTGTGGCAATGCTTATAATAAAAATAGCCACAAATATAAACAGAGAGGGAAGGCTACAAGAAGATGCTCAGAATCTTAGAGGCTGATTTGGCAGGGGGAAATCAGGAATCCAGTACAAATTACTAGGCCAAGTTCTAGAGAATTTGTGCCCACCTTTATCAATACAAATCCAATATAGATCTCTTTAGTCAGCCCCTCACCAGGGACACAGAGAACTCTTGCCTGCTCCAGGGAGAGGAAGTTTGTCAGATCTAGAATAAACTTGAAGGTTCTCTAACTGAGAATATAGCAGGTACAAAGTTACAGGGAAACAAGACAGCATGGTGCATATCAAATTGATAATGCAAAGCGGCTGTGGTTGCAAAGGCATTTCATGCTTTGGTAATGGAAAGGCAAAAAGTACAACTCCCAAAAAGGAGAATTTGACAACTCTTAGCAAAATCATATACACATTGTCATCTGATTCAGCAACTTCTTTTCTAGGAATCTATCCCCAAAGTGACACTGTTAAAAACATGAAAAGACATTATGTACAAGACTATTGATTGCTGAACTATTTTCAAAAGCCAAAAATATAGAAATAAAACAACTTTTAAATTAACAGAAACTAGCTGAATAAACTATGACCCAGCTGTGCAATACAGACTCTATGATCGTAAAATGAGGACTATCTCTACAATGTAATAACTCCAGCATAGATTTGAGTGAAAAAGGCAAAGTGAATTCAGTGTGCTACTATTTATTTAGGAGAGACACCAATATGTAAATTGCATATACAGGGGCTGAGTAGTAGCTCAACATTTATGGTGCTTGCCTGGCATGTGTGAGGATGCAAGTTCAAACCCCAGCACCACGTACACAATGTGTTGGAGCAATGAAAGTCACAAGAAAAGCTAAATAAAATTGATTCTCTCTTTCTCTCACTATCCCTTTCTCTTTAAAAAAAAATTGCATACACAAAATTATCATTTTCAAATTAAAAAGCAGTTAAATAATGGCAATTTAATGTGCATCTAATTAGTGTGTATTAGCTTACATTTTGAAAAGTAAAAGGTACGTATTTTAAACAAGAGCTTCAAGATAGACATATTTGCCAAATTTTCCCAGGACCGTTCCAATTAACTCTTTTTCTTTGTTAAAAGAAAGAGGGGGAGAGAGAGATAATCAGTTTTATTTTATTTAATTTTTCATGTAGCTTTCATTACTCTGATACTTCATTGTGTACGTGGTGCTAGGATTTGAACTCGCATCCTTGCGTGCGCCAGGCAAGCACCGCAACTGCTGAATCACCGCATCAACTCTCCAATTCGCTCTTGTTGTCAAGGTACAATTATTGAAAACCTTTTCACTCTTGAAATTGTCCCTTTATTGAACAAAATTAGATGGTCATGTAAGGAGTTGGAGAGGAAAAGAGGTACAGAGAACAGGTGAAAATGGAGAATAAAAATGTAAAGGGAAGAGATGGGAATTTGACTTCTTTTTTTGTCAATTTAACTTTGAAAACATGAAAGTACTGTAAATAATTATAAAAATGAATTTTAAAAAATTCCTAAAACTCAAAAGTGAAATGAAATAATATAAATGTATATCAGTCAGTGGCACAACCAGACAGAAATTATGTAGAATATCGTATAACTCCAATGATTATGATTCAACTCTAGTTTCCTATTGGAACAAAAAAGCCTAAAACTAAAACAAAAAGTCTACAAACATCTCCAACCGTTTTCATGAGTTATATTACTGTCGACACTGTTGGTATTTTTCTGATAGCTTTGTGTGTGGTATAGAACAATCAGTGAATAATTATATTGGTGTCATTAAGAACCAGGATTTTCAGCATAGAAGAAAAGAAGACAGAGACTTAGGATCAATAGTCAAGTAAATAGTCAATATCCATGACTGAATTATAAAACATCAACATGAATTCAGAATATGTTACATCTTAAAAATAAACACACAAGAAATATTTTGTATCTGTTCATTTAACATGCCTACACACAATAGATAACAGATTCCATTACTATAAGCATCTGTAAGGTCCACACTATATTCACCAGTATGAATTCTTCCTGAAAAGAGTCAGAGATCTGTGGAGAAATAGATGACTCAAGATGCAGAACGTGACCAAGATCAGCCTGGAACTCGTCATATAGGAAAGCAAAGGTGTTATCAAAGTGGCTAGAGTCTAGTAGAGAGACTCAGGAAATAACTAAATATAAACGTGAATAAGCTCTCTCTGGCCAAAGCTAGAAGGAGACCTGAGCTTTTATCCTGCCTTTCTTTAACTACCACTCAGGGTTAGCAGTTATGTCATGATGGACAATTTCTCTTTATTGGAACAATTCTAGCTAATAAGTGGGGGAGGGTAATGGTGTTAAAATTATAATATTGCCATAGATTTTTATAACTTTTATAATCTTAGCTACTGATGATCATTTCCCCAATTGGGCAATCAGTAGCTAAGATTATAAAAGTTGCAATCAGATGTTATATAACCCCTGGGGAAGTACACAGCACTACCTCTGAAGTGGTTTCATAATGCATTTAATTCAGCAATCACTAGAAAGGAAATACATACAAGAGAAAGCAGAGGGATGCAATCAGCAAAATCCAGACCACTGGAAATTCTATACAAAATGATCTAGTTTCTTCAACAGACAAACAAAGGTTAAAAAAAAAAAGATATGTAATCTATGGATTTTTAAAGAGACCTAAGAGAGATATCAAGTAATTGCATTTCATGTACTTATTTGGAACTCAATTCAAACAAAAAATATATATAAAGAATAAAAGATGTGGGGCTGGAGAAGTGGCACAGTAGTTACAGTGCTTGCCTCGCATGAGCAAGTATGCGAGTTTGTACCCCAGCACCACGTGCACAACGAAGTCTGGGAGCAATGAAAGCTACATGGAAAACTAAATTAAGTTGATTCTCTCTCTCTCTCTCTCTCACTGTGCCTCTCTCTTAAAAAACAAAAGAATAAAAGATGTCATTTATAACATAATAGTAAGAAATGAAAACTCTAAATTAATGCTTGATTGTTGAATTATTATTCATTTTGTAAGTGTGAAAATATTTGGCTGCTTGTTAAGAGCATCCTACATGTTTTCTGTTGTCAAAACAAAGGAAATATTCTATGTAATCTTTTTTCCTGAGCTATCTAAATGAAATGACAACTTTCTTAAAATTGCTATATAAGGACACTGCTTCCAGAAAGTACTTACTCCCTCTCTGCAGTCAGCACAATCTAATCTTCACAAAGCTTCTCATAGTTGTATTACTATAGGTAACATACATTGATGGGGTGATGTCAAAAAAAAAAGCCTCAAGTACTGTACTGGTAGTTTCTGGAGTCCAAATGAAGTAATTGGTTTTTTGGGGGTAAGAGAGGGGATCAATAGGCACACTAAGGACCTTGGCCTTGCCCCATGTTTTCTTCCTGCAGTATCCCACTTGCACTGTCAGACCCAGAAGGGCTAATGCCAAAAACCAAAGGTTAAACTTGAGCTGATTGTGAGCAGTGTTTGGCTGTGGCGTCTACTTGCAAATAATGACTCAAAAAAGATTTCAGAATATCTGAGAGTCAGTGTACCAGACTGCCAATTCGAATACAAGAAAATCAGTTTATATACCAGTATGTGGTTGTAACAACAGGAGGGAAGTTGGAGAAGATGTTGAGAAACTAAGTTTAGCTGAGTAACAAGAATGGAGTTCAGGTTAAAGACAGAGTCAGGAGAAACAGATGGGGCAAGAGCTGAGCAGTGAGCACTGTTGAATAACTGGAACAGGAGCAGCATCAGAACAGAGACCAAGAGAAATGTAGATACCAAGTCTTTGAAGAAGCAAGGGATATCAGAATTTTAGAGGCTTGGGGTGAAGGATACTTCCAGGAGGCACAGTGTCAGTTTTGAGGCATTGGCCACAAACTTTGTTCAAACCCATCTTTGACTGGGAATACCACGGGTTCTGGATACTCAGGAAATTTTACATTGTTCATCACATACATTGTTCACTATACTCATTGACTATGGAAAATCTTAACACACCATATCAAGGGGTTTAGGTAAGGATTGAATGAAATTAGGCATTAAGCCTTTAGCATATGGGTCCTTAAAAGTTAGCTTCAAAACAATAACAACTTAACTCATGTTAAAAGGAGCTTATGTTTGTAGATTTTATTTTATTGAAGGAAGTCACTAAATCTTATTATTTCTACTTCCTTAAAGCCTCTGCACTTATTTCTCCTTGAGTCTCCATTGAAATAAAACCTGTTAAAGCCAGAGGTTCTCAAAATGTGATACTTTCAGAAGTTTAAATCATTTACATATAATATTAAGATACTATTTTCTGGGGGCTGGAGAGGTGGCTCAGCAGTAGAGTACTTGCTTGGCTTGTGCAAGAACCCGGGTTCAATCTCCAGCACCACATACACAACTAAGTGGAAGAAAAGCAAAAAACAGATGAAAAAATAAAATTAACTTTCTCATTTTCTCTCTCTCTCCCTTAAAAAAAAAAGAAGGAAAAAAGATACTGTTTGCTCTTTCTCCCTCAAGTATTCATAGAACTTTCTAGAAGGTACATGATATGTGATGCTGTTGTAATCACTCTGATGATTAATAGAATATGTTTGTGCTTTAAAATCTTCTTGCTTTTTGTTTTTAGTATGGTAGAGATCAATAGACATAACCAAAAGCTATTTAAGTTTCCCAGTAATTTTTAAAACCACGTAAAGGGGCTCTAAAACCAAAAAACTCATACTGAGAACTATCATTTTAAGCCATCATTATATTTTGCCTCTTTAAAATTGCCACCAAATGCATCCCTGCCTCTAATTTATTCAAAGATATGATTCAAATATTAAATTGATTATATTGATCACTGTTTAAAATTTTTATATCTCCCATAGCCTAAGATGGAGTCATAACATAGTCAAGTAGAATGAACCAACAGGTCTTTTTCTTACCTGGGTCTGTATTCAGATCCCATACATGTCAGAGCCTGCTAATTGTCTCCTAATCACATTTCTCTTCCTTCATTTTTTCATAATAAAAATCTGAATTTTAAGTGAGTACTGGGCATTGTAACTAGAAAACACTCCCTTGAATGTGAGGGTGGTCAGGCTGGGGTGGTGGCTCAGCGGTTATGGTGCTTGCCTGGCATGCGCAAGGACACAGGTTGGAACCCAAGCACCACATACACAATGAAATGGCAGAGCAACAAAAGTCATGTGAAGAGCTAAATTAAATAAAATTTAATTCTCTTTCTCTCTCCCTCACTGTCCCTCTCTCTTAA
>PVKS010008208.1:7083-69496 GCA_004027875.1 Aplodontia rufa
TAGGGAGCCATCCCCCTATTACGCTGAGAGTCATACAATTTGAAGTTATTGTTAGGTTAGCCGTCTCACCTACTGCTTCCCCATGTAGTCCAGCTTCCACAGATGAGAGATACCATTCGGCCCTTGAATCTCTGAGATTGGGATATTTCACTTAGCATAATTCTTTCCATCTCCATCCATTTGATTTCAAAAGCCATAATATCATCTTCTCTAATGGCCGAGTAGTATTCCATTGTATATATGTACCAAAGCTTTTGTATCCACTCGTCAAGTGAGGGGCATCTGGGTTGGTTTCATAGTCTAGCTATAGCAAATTGAGCTGCTATAAACATTGAGGAAGCCACATCACTATAATACGCTGATTCTCTTTTGGGAAAATACCTAGGAGAGGAATAGCTGGGTCATAAGGTGGTTCCATCCTTTATTTTTTGAGGATTCTCCACACTGCTCTCCATAGTGGCTGAACCAGTTTGCAGTCCCACCAGCAGTGCAATCCCCATATCCTTATTAGGGTACATCAAACTTTATCTTCCAAACCCTGGGGCCTGGGGCCTAGGGCCTGAAACAGATTTTTGTCCTGTTTTTCAGGGAAAGAGAGGTAATTTGGATGATGCCGTGATTTCGGGACTATTCAGGGTTCATGGAAATGACACAATGCATACTGTGCTTGAAACCAGGGTTATGTCAGGAAATCAGAGGTGCATGGTCGGCAACTTTTTGTTGTTGTTGTTACCAGGATTGAATCCAGGGGGTTTTGCCACTGAGCTGAATCCCCCAGCCCTTTTTATTTTTGTTACTAAGTCAGGATCTCACTAAGTTACTTAGGGCTTTGCTAAATTGCTGAATCTGGCTTTTATTTTTTTTGGGGGGGGCTGGCTTTTAAACTTGTAATCCTCCTGCCTCAGTCTCCTGAGACACTGGAATTTCAGGCATGCACCACCATGCCTAGGACTTGCCAACTTTTTAAACGAATTCTATGCCAGCACAGATTCTAAGCACAAATAATTCATTTCAGTTCTAGTTCCCTTCACTAACCAAATGACATCTGGTGCTGACTAATTAAGAAATCCCTAAATCTGGGCTGGAGCGGTGGCTCAGCAGTTTCGGCGCTTGCCTGGCAAGCACGAGGACCCGGGTTCAAACCTCAGCACCACGTACACAGTTGAGTGTTGGAGCAACCAAGGCCATGCGAAAAAACTAAATAAAGTTGTTTCTCTCTTTCTCTGTCTCTCTCACTGTCCCTCTCTCTTTAAAAAAAAAAAAAAAAAAAGAAATCCCTAAATCTAAGAACATTTGATCAACAACAGAAAAAATATTAAGTCTGAGTGTCCACTGCTTTACTGCTTTGTCTAGACACACATGAAAATAATCATAAAACAATAAAAACAATAACAACTGCATTGGGAAAGCACCTTTAAACTGATTAAAGAAAGGCTGGAAGGAGCAGGCCTTGATGGAGAGAGACCTGAGCTGAACAGAATGTGAGTCCCAAACCCATCTTAATAGCCAGCCAGGCTATGGACAGCTCCCATCACATCAAATCAAAGCAAACCAGGACACAGAGGACTTGAATTAAAAATGAATGAGAGCATCAGTTTTCTAGGGCTATTAGAAATTGTCATCAATGTGATCTTTAAGTGACACCTGCTTGGGACTGAATTGATATTTCTTTCATCTGGAGCTTCTACATTTGGAGTAAAAAGAAAAAACAAATAAATAAATGAAATGAGGCATAGAATTATCGTATGACCTAGCAATTCTACTTCTGAATATATATGTATTTTTTTTTCCGAGACTTGAAAGCAGGACTACAAGAGATATTTGTATGCACACTTTCTTAGCAGCTTTATTTACAATACCAAACAATGGAAGCAACCCAAGTGTCCATCGACAGATGGATGGATATAAAATGATGTATCATTCAACGGAATATTATTTGGTATTAAAAAGGGAGGAAATTTTGGCACATACCACAAGCTGGATGAACCTGGAGGACATTATGCTAAGTGGAACAAACCAATTGCAAAAAGACAAATCATACATGATGATTCTACATAATGAGGTTTCTAGAGCGTTCAAATCCATAGAGACAGAAAGTAGAGAAGTGGTTCACAAAGGCTGGCACAGCAAGGAATGATGTTTGATGGTTGCAGAATTTATGCTTGGGGAGATGAAGTTGGGAGATGGATGGTGGTGATGATCCCACAACGATGTGAATGCTCTTAAAGTCACTAAATTATATACTTAAAAATGGTTAAAATGGTAAGTTTTACAGTACATACATTTCATCACAATTAAACAAAGCAAAACAAAGAGTGGGAACATGCTCCACTGGTTCTTAGCCTACTGAAATTTTCCCTAAAGAGGAGGCTGGGCTGCTGAAACCATGTCCTCTCAGGGGCCCAGGACTCATGCGTCTTCCCTGTGACACAGACTGAGGAGTTTGGGGGCCTTCTGATGGCTCTGACGTGGCACAGAAACCCAGAAAGGGGTAGCCAGACCATGAACTTTCTGTTATTTCCTTGGGCAGAGGTCCCATCTCCCAAATCAGATGCTCAGGGAGCCCAGCCTGGTGGGTAGCGAAGCCAGGAGGGTCTCCAGCCTCCAGGGCCAGCCCGTACCATTGTACCAGGGTTCTCTCCCTTTTCTGCCAGGGACCATCAGTCATAAATGTGCATGAATACAGTAGGCCCAAATCCTTTTCTGGCTCTCCAGTTGGGCTCCAAGTCAGGACAAGAAGGAC
Source organism: Aplodontia rufa (assembly GCA_004027875.1). Lineage (NCBI taxonomy): Eukaryota > Metazoa > Chordata > Mammalia > Rodentia > Aplodontiidae > Aplodontia > Aplodontia rufa. The sequence continues at coordinate 9,827 of PVKS010008208.1, forward strand.
ATTTGGAGACAGGTCCTCAGAGGAGCCGGGCAGAATTCACATTTCCAACTGTGCAAGACAAGGGCCTGGAACTCATGGAGGGAGGCCATCATAATTATCACTCGCAGAGGGGTCTTAGCACATAACAGCTTTCTCTCCCCTGGGGGGGCAGGGGGTGGGGCCCACGCTCACCCACAGGGGCTTGGATCTTCCTTCATTATTTTCCAAGCAAGTCAGCAGAAAATGGAGGTTTTCGAGTAATTTGCAGATTTATAACTACTGGAGATGTGGGTCCACGTAGCCTCACCAAGGGAAAAATTAAGATGCTCCCCTCTCTCCCTCTCTTTCCTGAGAACCTTCAGTAGATATACTGAGTAGGAAAAAGAAAAGCAGAAATATAAGTAACCTTTCCTGTCTAGCATAGCAAACTACTTGCAGCCCCACCGCCCAGCAACTCCTGGATTAATCTTTCTTTCTTTCTTTCTTTTCTTTTCTTTCTTCCTTTTTCTGCTCAATGGATTGTGGTCAAGGCCATTGTAACGTGAGCAGTGCCTCGGAGGGGATTGGCCGAGGGGGCTGCGAGGGGCCCCTTTCACAGAGGGCTAATTGCGTTTCAGACCACCAGTATTCGGGAGCTACAGATGTCTTCCTTCATTTGCCTAGGCAGTACAATTGGACCCATCTGTTGCATTTATTCTGCGGGCTCCCCTGCCCGCCCCCACCCCCTCACCCCATCCCCTCCCTTCCCTTGTCTGCGAAGCCTAAATTGAAAACTCATCAAAATGTAATCCAAGAGCAGTTTGGCTGCCGAGCTGCTGAGAAGGGGCTCGGTGGGAATAAAGGCCCCCCGCTACTTTTACACCCGGGCCAGAGCCCGGGGAGCCGGGTCACAGGCAGCCTTAGGGGGGAAAGTGAGAAGTTAGCTGGCAGATGGGCTGCTCCACGCGGCCCTATAACCTGATGCCTTGGAAGAGGGGCCCTAGCAACGGGGCGGCCCAGGCCGGAGGACTCCACTGCCCTGGAGGTGGCGACCCCACCTCGAAGGCCTCGCCCCTGGCCCAGGATTTCAAACAGGACTGAGGCCAGGGCTCATCACTCTCTGACCCCATATGCCCCCTCCAACTCAAAGGACTTTCGAAGGCAGAGGCTGGGATGGCGAGGCCTGCAAGGGCTGAGGATGGTGGCACAAGGGGACTGCAGCTTGCCTGGCCATCCCATCCTGCACTGCTCAGGCCTTCCTGTCACAAGCTCAGGTCCCTTCCTGTGCCCACTTCTCCTCCCCACAGCAGGCAGCAAGCTCTATAGGGGATATGGCTTCTGACACTTTTCTGTCTCTCCAGTTCAGAGACTAGTTGGAGGACCGGCTTGCCATCAGCACAAGTCCCTACTGTACTCTCTTTGGGGATCCCTTTTCTAACCTCTGACCCAGCCTGGGCCAGTAATGAGCCTGTCCCTGTCAGGAGCTACTAGTGACCACACCTACCAGGGGAGAGCAAGCTTCTGGTTTCCAGTGGTCCACATGGTTTAGAAAGAATGAGGGACTGGAGCGGTGGCTCCTCGGTTATGGCACTTGCCTGGCATGGGCAAGTACACGGGTTCAAACCCCAGCACCCACGTACACAACTAAATGTTGGAGCAACAAAAGCCATGTGAAAAAACTCAATAAAAAGTTATTCTCTCTCTCTCTCTCTGTCCTTCTCTTTAAAAAAAAAAAGAAAGAAAGAAAGGATGGGCTTGGAGGAACAGCTATGTAAGATTTTATTGCTGGACACATCTATGAATTGGGTGCCTGCAGCCTTGTGGAGGACATTGGTACCCTTCTTATTGCTAAAGAGTTGTGGGTGTGTGGTCTTTCACTTCTAAAGTTTATTTTACTAAAATTCACAGACAAAAAGAAAAAAAAAACATAGTAACCCAGTATAGAAACACATAGATAACTAAAGCAAAAGATTCACAAAGTCATACTTCCTCTCGCTCTATGCAATGCCCTCTGATATTCCCCCACTTTGAAATTTCACTCCATGCCATTGTTTAAAGTGCCCATCGTCTCCATACATTACTTTTGCGATGAACCAGTGGTTCTCAACACTCTTGGGCATCGGAACCAGAATGTGCAAAAGGTCAAGTCCTGAGCCCACCTCAGAGAGCTGGGACCAGTGGTGCCGGGATGAGGCCCAGGGACTGGCCTTTTTGGCAAATCCTGTGTATTCTTTAAAGGATCCTGTAGCTACTGCCAATGTCCTCAGTGGGCTCAAGGCCACAGTATGAACTGGAAACAACAATAGGTGGACCAAGGAGGTCAGTTCAAGGTAGGGCCTTCCAAGTTCGCCCCCCCACCTTCCCACCAGGTCTTAATTAAACCCTCACTCAGTGGGAGTGAGGGTGTCAGGTCCAGCTTGGCTGGCATTTAATTGAAGTGTTAATTTGCTGCTGCAGAGAGTGAGGGCCCTGTAGTTCTGGAGCCTTCATTCCTGCCATCCTAAGCTGATTAGCCTTCCAGGGGGAGGGGGGCGGACAAGCCATGGGCAGGGGAGTTAGCTGGGCCAGAATCAGGCCTTGGAGCTGCCTTTGCGAGAGGGGGGTGGGCCAGGGCCAAAGCCTTCTCTGCACCTGCCTCATCCTGCTCACCAGCCGCCAGGCAAACACCTGCCCCATTGGGCCTCCAAGGCATGGACCTGGCTCCTGCATCCCCTCCCCTCCATCTTGATGAGAAAGAGCCACCTTTATCCTGTGACACTTCTGTTCACACACCATTGTCCATGGGTTGAACAATCAGCTCCTCAGCTTGATACTTATGCATTGCCCCCAGAAGCACCTCCTAAAGTTCCCCTTTCCTGCCCTCCCTCTGTCTGGCCCAGCGAAGAAGCTCCCTATTCCTGGTGATGCTTTGCAAAGTCCCCTTCCAACCCCAGCCCTGTCATCTAATGTGACTTTCCTGGAATGCCTTTGCTGAATCATCACCTCCTCCAGGAAGCCTTCCCAGGTAGCCAGGATTGACCATTATTGCAGAACCAAATGGGCTGGGGAGAGAAGGAGCCACAAGAATACATTTGTCCAGGCACTAGGGCAGAGCTGTGTAATCAGGTCTTGGGAAGGACAGGAATGGGTGGCACAGGAGCCAGCATCCTTTCCCCCATCCCTTCCCCACTCAGCTGCTCTGCCGCTTCTTCTTGGTGTGAGTCTGGCTTAGTGTTCATAGGGTCTGGAAATAAGCAGTCTGGTTTGCCCTGCTCACTCACCAGCTAAGTGATTCTGAGTACAGTGACTACATCTTTCTGGCCTTAGCTCCCCTCTATGCAAAATGGCAAAAACCCCTGCCCTACCTGCCCCTGAATTAAGGTGTGTGAGATACTACACAGGAGGGAACTGGCTAGAGAGGCCAAGGTCCTGTCCATACTCTGCCCTCCGGACCCGCCCTTTCCTCCTCCCTGCCCTCTGATTGGGCTGTGGGCTCTGGTCCAGGTGACCTCTTGGGTTCCCTGTTTTGTGAGAGCCTTTCACTCCTAACATATAAACTGCATCAAGGAACTGCTCCTCTGTGCCATGGCCCTTATAGTTCCTTTCCATGAGAGCTCCCTTTTCCACATAAATCCTATATTTCCAAATTATGGCTTCAGTTCTCCCCTTTCTCCCCACCCCCTGCCACCCCCACCACCATTTCTTGGTTTTCCTCTCTCAGGTCTGGCTTTGTTCATGTAGAAAGGAAATGTGGCCACCGTCTATTTCAGACTAACATTCTGCGAGCTGAACAACTCCAGCAAATAGGAAGTGCAGACTTCTCACTAATTCCACCAAAAGTCCTGCAATAGAGTCTACTTGCCTGACTTGGGTCATTTATACATCCAATTTTGCACATGTGAGGGAGGGTACACCTGTAGGATATTTCCTTAGAGACGAAATGGTGGGTCAAAGGGAGTGCTCATTTTTAGCACATCCAGTGTTATTTATCAACATCTGTACCTTACAGGAGCCAGGGAGGTCCCTCTGCCCTCATGAAATGTGCCTTTGTCTGGGTGCCTGTAAGAAACCCTGGAATAATCTTACCCATGGAGACTTGGGGATGCTTTGTCTGACGTCTTCGTTAAACTGTGTTGAAATGTCGTCTCTTACTTCATTGGTAAGCAACTGAAATAGCAGCCTTTCTGGTTGACATGGAGAGTGAGACATGCTCACCTAATCACTGTGTTTGGAGCCAGCAGAGAGTCTAGCAAATGTGCAGCCTGAGAGGCATACAAGGGCTTTTCTCTTAAGATGGGTTGTGGATAGTGATAATAATGGCTAAGAGCTATCAAAGACATACGTAAGCCGTGCGTTAGTCCTTATAGCGATGCTACACCGTAAATGCCATTATTATCTGTGCTCTCCATAGAGGCACAGGGAAATACACCAATTTGTCCAAGGTCACACAGTTGGGGAGCAGGGAGGAATCCACTCCCAGGTGTGGAATTGCCCTGCTATTTAAAACAGAAACAACAGCAGCAGCAGTTGGTTTGCCTCTTTCTGTTTCTGGCTTCTGGTTTGAGAGCATTAATGCTCTCCTACTTGGGAGAGAAGCCTCTTGGCTTCATGACAGGATAGGAGGTGAGAGAAGATCTAGGCAGCCTGTAGCAGGGACAATGTGGGCATCAACGGAGGGAAAGGTCTCTTATTCCTCGTTTTTGTGGAAAGGAAAGTGCACAAGTGGCTTCAAGAAGATGTGCATCCTCCTGGTCCAGCTGTCCAGGCCTGCCTTGCTCAGCACCAACAGACTGTCACTCCCCTCTGCCCCAGCCACAGCAGATTTCTCACTGCCCACCCTCAACGATATCTAAAATGGTACTCTTTCTTTAGAAAAGAGAGCACAGAAACTTAAGTGCTCATGTATATTGGGAGTTCAATCTCAGGAAAGCAGGAGTAAGGGAAAGGAGGGGTGAACGAAGAAAGGAGAACAACTATCAGGACAGCATTAGGAGGGGCCCAATGTGGTTACCAGCACAGTCCACCCCTGCAAGGCACCCCCAGAACCACTGCCTGAAGCTACCTTGTCTCCAAACAGGTGAGAGGAGGAAGGAAAAAGATTTCATAAGCTGGCTTTCTTTCTCTGGCCACAGGATGTCAATTCCCCTCTCTTCTGGGTGTCACTACCTGGGCCTTCATTTGTCCTGGGAAAGGCAGCTCTCAAGACAGCGACAGTGGCATCTGTGGCTGAGCTGCAGCGCACTTCTGGAGCATGCTCCTCACCTGTCCACCTGTGGTCCCCAGGCTGCCAGGCATGGTGGAATGAGCAGGTTGGTGTGCATGTGTTGCAAGCCCCTGGGCAAAGGATGCTGGGCTAAGTGACAGTCACCGATTGAAGCAATGCCTTCCAGAAAGCAAGGAGAGTGTGCTGATCTGGGCTGGCACAAAACTGAATCTAAGAAGCATTTCTGTGTGCTGTGGTCTTTAGAGTCCTCTTCCCAGATAAGTCTTTCATTTCTAAATCTGCCTTTCTGTCATGAAGCACACATTTATTCCTCCATTCACTTTTGAGTGCCTACCCTGCTCCAGGTTTTGGAAACATAGTGTCAGCTTAGACATAGTCTTTGCCCCCAGACAGTTCAGTGTCTCCCAGCGCCCCCCACCCCCGACTGCAGGCAAACCATGAAAAGTAACAGTACCACAGTGGGATGGATGGTCACAGGGATGAAAATGCTCCTGGAGTACAAAGAGCACCATGGGAGGACACTACTTGGAGTAATACAAAACCCAAAACAAAAGCCTCCTGCATAAGGTAAAAGTTAACTTTCACTCTAGATTTTCTGTGCACAGCAGACATGAAAACTGCTTCATGAAGCCTTGGACACCAGGTTCCTTCCATTCCAAGTCTGTGGCCTCTGTCCCCATCAGCTGGTGCTCTGATCCAGTGGCAGGATGAAGGAAGAGGTGGAGAAGACAAAGGACACACCCCAGTTCTCTAAGCAAGGTTCTTGGAGGTCAACACATCCACTGTCTGGAACTGAGCCACCTGATGACACTGAGTTGCAATGGAGACTGGGAAATGTGGTTTTGCTCTTAACCATTACCCAGCCAAAAAATTGTATCACCATGAGAGAAGAAAAGACAACTGGTGGCCCCTGCCACAGGCGTACAACACATGTAGGTGATAGTGGTGAGATTTCTTAAAGGAGGTGGCACCTGAGGTGTCTTAAAAGATGAATAGCCTAACCCAGAGAACCAAGGGTCGAATGTCTTCACTCATCTGGGGAGGCTGGAACTAGACCCTGACCAGTGTGAAAGGTGGTCAACCTCATGTATTAAACCCAGGAAAGGTGTAGTGACACACAACTTACGGCATTGTACAGATGTATTGGGAAGGAGAGGGGAGGGTGTCGGGGGGCAGGGATAAGAGTGGGAAATTAGGGGGATGCTCTAGGGGGTAATTCTAATTTTCAGAATATATATATATATATCATATTGTTTTGTTGGAACCATTTTTGATTGTTCAACAAATAAATTTCTTAATAAAAAAAAGATGAATAGCAGCTGAATAGTCACAGAAGAGGGTAAGGCATATTCCAGACAGAGGGAGTGTGGGAGCAGAGCACAGGGTTGCAATAGACAGCATGCCTGTATACGTGTGTATGTGTACTGGTGTGTGTATATGCGTATGCACCCACGGCAGGGTGCTGTAAAGGACTGACACTGAGAGGATGGGCAAGTCACAAGTCACGTGTCTTGTGAATTTCACAAAGGAATTTTGGCTTTACCTTCAAAATGCAGCTGGAAGCATCTGACATCTTAGGAAGCCAACTTTGCAAGCAGAGATAGTGAGAAGAGGAAGGGAGAGGAGAGAAGGAGGACTCTCAGGTGGCTAGGCTGGTGACCGGTAGGGGGAAAAGGAGCAGGCTGGAGTGTGGGGAGGATGGAGTCATTGTTGAGTGGGGGGAAGTTGGTTTGGGTGGAGACAGCAATTATGGTGGTGGGGGGTGTGGGAGAGAGGAATGGTGGAAGAATGGGACCCAGAGAAGGCTGAAGCCTGTGCTTGGGGTGGTGTACGTGTAGGAGCGTGGGAGTGGGTACTTAGGCAAGAGAGTGCGTGCATTTTGCATGTGTGTAGGGTTTCAGAGGTGGAGCAGTAATGGATGATGCCCACATCTGGAGTGTGCTCTGAGAAGGATAGCTCAAGTTGCAAGAGTTGAAGGTCACCAGAGTTACTTGGGGCCCAAAGTTGGGTCCAGCCATTCAGGGTAAAGGTTGGCTGTCCTGCCAGATGCTGAAATCTTCAGATGTGAGGGCTGGTAACCAGAAAGGCAGTGCCACATTGCAGCATCACACCTTTCTAGATCATCTGCTGCTGTGACTGTGACCACCGTCCTCCTGTCAGCATCATCTTTGGTCAGCTGTGGTGGGGGATGTATGTGCGGCATCTGGAATCTTGGAGAGTTGTTCGCTCCTGGATGAGGAAACACATCCCTAGGAAGATGGAGGAGAGACATTTCTATCTACAGTCAGGAACTGTGGGTCAGGTGCCAGTGCCTGAGGGTCCTGTGGGGTACAGGTCGCTAGGAAACCAGGCAGGCTTCTGCCCTGGTCGGAAAGCTCCCTGCATGGTGGCCAGGCCCTGGGGCTACTCTGCTGGTGCCCCTGGGATAATAAGGACTTCAGAAAGGACAGCCCTGACTCAGGGCTGAAAGAGGCTTTAGTTCCTTGTTTGGCGGCTTAAAAAAGGCAAACAGAAGCTTTTCTCCTTTGGGGATCAATGTGAATCCCAGAAAATCCCATTATTTCCTTTTGAGATCAGTGGCCTGCTCTTGAGGGCTTTCTCTTCCCCAAGGCAACGGCCCTCTTCTTGCTGTCTGAGCATTCTGCCCCTGCGTAGCTGGTAGGAATGGGCACAGGTGAGGCCAGGCAGCAGCTGTTTCCTCTCCTTTCATTCTTTCTCACCCCTTAACCATCCTGACCCCACCCTCTAAGAGCAGGCAGTTAGTTATGTGAGTGGCTGTGCAGGGGTACAAAAACGTTTTTCAATGTTCTCCTCTTCCAGGAAGACATCCTGGACTCCATAAGTCACCTGGGAGGACTCTCTTCTCTAAACTGCTGCCTTCATTTGGGGTCTGCACCTGGGTGTCACTTTGCCACTAGAATTCTCAGCAGGTGGCATGAACATCTTCATGGAAAGATGCTCATGATGGTGACTGATAGATGACATTAACTGAGCCTTTACTATGGAACCAAGCTTCCTAATGTATATAACTTCTCTATGAGGAAGGAATGATTATTATTTTCATTTTCCAGATGAGGAGGCTGAGGCAGGGAAAGGCCAAGTCACTATCCCAAGGGCATCCATGGCAAGTGGTAGTGAGGAATCTGCCCTGCACTCAGGGTTTCTAGGAACTTGCCTCTGTTGGGCCTTTTTCCAAATGGAAACCACAATCCAGCTTTTCTAAAGAAGGAAATCTATGGATCATGCCCATGCATTTACTCATACTGACGAACAGTCTGCGTTTGCAATCAGTGATTGCCCAGGGACCTCCTTTCCAAGGTCTTCATCTCAAACTTACCCATCCTGCATGTGCTGAGCGCTGAGCCAGGAACAGGGGAAGAACTACCAAAGCAGAGGCCACCCCCCTTGCTATGGGCCATGTCCCATCCCAAGTGTCTTCCACAATGCCTGGACTCCTGAGTCCTCACCATTCCACAAATGAGCAAGGGTAGGTGTCTTGCCTAGTAATGCAGTGTCTAGATGAGGACCAGGATTGTCTAACTTGTGGGTTCATTCATTGATCCGCGAAGCTTCCAGGCACCACTCAGTGACATCTCCTGTGCAGTGAGGACATGTTATTTTATTGCCTGTCTGACTGTCTGATTCTCATGGGTCTTCTGAAAGGGGTAGGTTTCCTTGAAATGTTTCGAATCCTTGAGAGGTTAGTAACATGTTTTCCCAGTCACTTCTAATTCAGACAAATGTGGGTGGGGTGTATTAGGAAGCCCAGAAGCCCACCTCCTGTTTTGGGGAGCCTGTTTGTCTTATAGACATTCATGTGCACGGGCAGGACACACGTCAGACACTAAGAGGTCTTTTAGAGATGTGCTATAGTGCAGAGACAAGGGTCTTTCATTAGCATAAGAAGGGTTCCATTGAAATAGGTGCTCCAGAGAGCACTTGAAAGCTGTTTGCTTTTTCTGAGTACAGAAAAGTCCCCACTTCTACAGCCTGTATGACTGGCCTTAAGCCATTCCTGCAGAGCCTGCTTCTACAGAGCTGTGAGGTTTTCAGAGTCAACTGTTTTTGCCCAGTTCAGGAAGCATTTTTCACATCCCAATCAAAGGTTTTTCAGGGGCTGATTACAGTCACCCTCCTCAAGGCCTGAGTCTGGCCCAGCTTTGTGCTCCTGAAGCAATTGCCCTACCTGGGGTGGCCACCTTTCTCCTCCAGCATTCCCCTTACGTGGGCAGAACTGATCAGCTTAAAGGGGCTCAATCTCTGCTGGGCCTCTTGGCCCCAGGAGGCCTCTGGGCAGATTGATGACGGATTTGTACTCACTTAGCCTGGAAAAGGAGTTGGGGCCCAGAGAGGACCAATGGCCAGAGGTCAAAGGTTAAGAGGGGTTAAGCCTTCACCCTGAAGGTCACTCGTCAGACCTAAGACAAGTATCTCACAGGCACTTTCCTGAAACCTAGAGTAGAGGTAGGCCTGCAGGGAATGTCTAACCATTTACTCTGGAAACACTGTCCTCCTTAGATGGATGGTTCATACCCCAAGCTTCTTATTAACATCTGGCTCTAGTTTTAGGCAAGTCACTGCCTCTCAGGGCCTCAATTTCCCCATAGTTTCAATAACAAACTTGGATTTGATTGACAACCAATGGCACCTAGTTCAGTGAGAAGCCTTAAACACATTTCCCCTCTTGGATAGTGAGAGGAAGTTAGGCTAGACAAAAGAAAGAGAGGGAAGAAGTACGGTAGACCTTGCCCAGAATTTCCAGAGTGGGGGTGTCATCTTTTTCCAGGGGGATCTTGGTGATCTGGGCAGATTCTGTTGGTCTGTGTTGGGGCAATGACAGGAGTAATCCCCAAGCTGAGCCTCAGCCTTACTTTTCTTTCATCTTCCAGAGAGGTTGCAGAGTTGGATGATTTTGATTCAGAGGGACCTGATTCGTCAAGTCTGATGGAAACTGGGTGTATGGTTTATCCTGAAGACATAATGGATTTCCCTCCAGTGGGAATGAGTGGGATGTGCCTGTGAGCAAAGGGCAGTGGGCTGTGTACCAATCAAGATGGTGGTGTTCCAGTCTCTACCAACTGTGCAGCCCACAGGTGCAGAGCTTATATAGAATGGACACAGGGAGCACTATAGGTGGCTATGCAAAGGTCTGCCTAGGTTGTGCCTTTGATAAGCATTATGGGAACAAGAACTGATAGAGAAGGAAATGGAGGAGAGACAAATTACTCAGGCTGTCCTTTCCCATGCAAAGGAATGCTCAAACCACCTCCCAGGGTGTTTGGGTCATGGCCACAAGCTCCTCAGGACTACCCTTTCCCATCTTGGTGGGTCAAAGGGAGGCAGTCGCCTTGAAGAAGGGACACAAAGATGTCAACACTGGGATGACTAAGGACTCAATGGTGCTTGATTGCACAGTTCTGGAGTGAAGAGGAATGAGGATCAATTTCAGGCTCCACTGTTGGCTGTGAAACTTGGGTAGGCTACTTAACTTCTCTGTGTGCTGTCCATCTATCATTGTAATGATAATGAAGCACCGAGGAGGTAAGTTAGTGAAAGTACTCAGAAGTGTCTGCAAATGATATAAGCTTAATAAATGACAAGTGCTATACAAACAGCAAGGAGAAAGAATGTGACATCGCGTAAATACAATGTTCAAAGTTGTGTGGAAAAGTCGTTGCTACATTTTTCTAGCACTGGGGGCGATGAGGGTCTGATGATGAATATCCATACCTGTTAATATTTGCAGAGTGATCACTCCAATGCATGTGCCAACTGTTTTTACTTTTTTTCTTTTTAAAGAGAGAGGGAGAGAAAGAAAGAGGAAGAAAGAATCAATTTTATTTATTTTTTCATTTGTTTTGTTTGTTTGTTTCTTTAATACTCAACTGTGTATGTGGTGCTGGTGTCTAAACCAGGTACTTGTGCATACCAGGCAAGCGCTCTACTACTGAGCCACCGCTCTAGCCTGGCTGTTTTTTACTTTTTGTGGCATTTGATTCTATCAAAAGCCCTGTGGGGGAGGGCTGCTGTCATCCTAATTTTATAAATGAGCACACCCAGGCTTGGAGATGGGACTGGGATTCAGCCAAATCTTGGAATCAGAGCCTGAGGCTCACATAGTCCTTTAGCCTGGGCATAATGCTTCACAAGGGTCAGAAGACTATGACCATCCTCTGTGAAGGAGAAAGAATTAATATGAGAATGGAGCATCTTAAAGGCAGAAGGAGCTGTGGCTCTGATGGCCTGACAGCAGGCTGCACACCCAGCCAGGATACAGAGAAAAAACTAGGACTTGGAATGGCTCAGTGTGTGAACCAGAGAAAGTGGATCCAATGGCTGGGTATGCAGTCTCCTGAAGGTGATTTTGAGACTGATTGGTTGGGGTTGGGGCTCAGGATGTTCCCTGTCATAGCGGGAAGGATGTGGCAATCAGGGACAGATGGCAGTCCCCTGAAAGGCAAATGGGAAGAAAGGAGAAACCTCTCCTTCATTGAAGAGGAAAGGATAGGACTGGGAGCAAAGCTCACTGAAAGATAATTCTCTCCTGGGCATTCTATCACTGGTGCCTGGCCACCGTGGTCCTCTAGAATAGGCAGGGGGCATCAGTGAAAGTGGCACTGCCAGGACAGATGGATCAGAGCTGCTCAGTGGTTATGTGCAAGGGCTGGGGATGGCACAGCTACCTTTTCCTGGGTGACTTTAGACAGTCTTAGCTCTGTCAATGTCCCTGCTGGGAAATGAAGCTGATGCCAATGCCCCCTCTGGCATCCTCAGGCTCAGGGACATACAACTGGTATCACCCAGGCCAGAGCTAGGGGTTTCTTGTCTACTTCTCCACTCACTACCCACTGAGTTTTTCAGAAATCTCTTATTATTGTGGGGATACAGAAGCTCAGAAAGGAGAAGAGCTTTTTCTTGACCATGAGAGTATTTGAAGACTGTAGGTGATGAGTCAGGAGCTTTGAGGAAGTGAATTGGGGTGTGTGTGTGTGTGTGTGTGTGTGTGTGTGTGTAAATGCTCTATTTGCCTTAGGGGGTTGATAACAGGGAGGGGATGGGTGCCACTTGGCTTGGGTAGTGCTGGGCACGGGGTGGTCCTGAGCCTATAGGCTAAAACAAAAGACAGAAACCTCCAATTGGCTCTGTGAGTTACTGAAGCTGTCACTAGAGTCAGTGACCTGAGGAGTCTACCCCACTCCTCCTAGAGTCCAGTGGTGGTCTCCTGAGACTTCAGGCACACTGTTTGGAAGACCATCTCCTCCTGGCTCTCTGGACTGGTAAGGAATTGCCCCTCTGCACCCTCTTCACTTCCCATTGCTCCATATCTCTCTGAGGGGAGAAATTGGGTGGAAGAAAGGGCCATCAGTCAGAGACCACAGACTCTTCCCTGCCAGGCCTTTGAAAGACTGAGTGCTCAGAGAAGTCCCAGCCTGCTTCTCATCACAGAGTCTCCAGCTGCACTGAAAGGGGCTGGAGGAAATGGAGACTGAGGGTCCTGTCAACCCTGCATGAGAGCACAGTGACTGGGGTGCCTGCAAGACAGAGCCAGGGACCCAAAGGACCAGTCACAGAATACAGACCTGTCATTTTTGGACTCCATGACCCTGAATTTCAGGTGAAGCTGGCAAGAAAATCTTTAAGCCATCCTGCCACATCAAATTAAACATAGAGATGTATATCTGTGCACATATAGTGCATATATATGCATATATTTTCTATATTTATCTTATATATAGGGTAGATTAACACTTGGCCAATGAACAATCTTGTATTACAGACATTCATTTAAATGTAATTAATTTGAATTTTGCTAGAGTTTTGTTTTTAAAGTCAGTAATTTGTAGTTTTCATCTCAGACATTGCCTTATGCACGGGTTTTGTGCTTCTGTTTTGTGGGGTTGTAGCTGTGGGTGGGTATTGGGTGGGAGATCGCCTGTCCCACTCAGCCAGCCTGGGTAGCCCTTCGGGAGGTGCCAGATTGTGTGGGCGGCGTCGCCTGGGGATGGTGGGAGGGGGCTCCCACCCGGCTGAGGGCAGCAACTCCTTCTCCGCTGCAAGGGAGGCTCAGCCCGAGCTGCCCCGTCCCCTCCCCCAGGTCGGGAAGGAGGCCGCGGAGGGCTCTCCAATTGGAGAGCCTTTCATGTCTTTGTTTTTGCAGTGATTAACCCGTCCGAGCGCGCTCGGAGCGTGGCTCCCGGCAGCGTGGGGGGAGGGGAGCGAGGGCCGGGTGGGGAAAGGGAGGGAGGGAGGCTCTGGGCATTGTCGCTTTCAGAGGAACTCGGCTGCCATAGCAATGGGGCTTTCTAAGGCCTGACTTTGATTTCGATTCCATTAAAGAGCCTGTCTGCTCAGTCTCGCGAGTGGAGAGGGCGTTCCGGCTTTCCTAGCCTTGCGCTGCGCCCCTCACGTTCGGGGAGGGGAAAACGCAAGGTGGAGCGGGTTGCGGGCCCTGGAACTTAATTTCAGGCACACACCAGTCCTCCCTGGGCCGCCGAAGATGGGCGTCTCGCCTGGCACGCCTGCTCCCCTGGGAGTCCTTTCCTCTGGGCGTGAGGCGAGCGGTCCAGCCCTTGTCCTGCGGAAGGGAGGCCCGGGCACCTGCCGGCGGTTCCACCTCTGCATGCATTTCACACTTTCTATCCTGTTAGGCTTCCGCACTCCTATGCCGATGCGGACTCCCTCTCCCCGTTTTTTATGTCATGTGAATTTAATCTAGTTAGACGATTTTCTGCTTAAAATTGCATTGTTAACAGCAATTGTTTAAAAGTAGGCCGAGAACGAGGGTGCCCAATCTTTGAACCAGACGGGTTTTGCGTGCCTCGGCTCCGGGCCGGTGGCGCGCTGCACAAAATCGGCCAGCGCGGAGCTGAGCCGGGAGGGGGAGGGAGACACAAAACAATCCTCTCACTTTCTCGCTACAGAGCTTTCGGGGCCCTTTACCCAAGCGCAAACAGATGCAAATGTCTCTGCAAACATTGCACAAAGCCATTCAGACAGAGGCCCCTCTTCGGGCCTCAATAGCACTTTAAATCTAGTCAAATTGCCCCCAAGTAGAAAGGTCCGCATGCATTTTTTCACTTTGGCTGGAAGGGGGCGGAGAAGGCGAAGGCCTTCGGAGCGGGGCCGAGGGTTGCTCTGGTTCAACGATTTGAGCCATCGACTCCAGCTGCCGTGCGGAACACCGGCAGAAGTGTACACTGGTTTTGGGGATGCTGCACCTCGGACCTGGAGAGGACGGTGGGGCCGCCCAAGATGGTGCCACGAGAATTCGCACCCCCACAAACCGCACGGGTCCTTTCTGACCCACAAAGGCCCGGCTAAATCGTGAGGCTCACAGTAGCATGAAAGGGCGCGCTGGGCCCGTAGGGGAACAAAGTGGTATCACACTCCTTCGAGGGGACTAATAAGCTTTTAACTAATACGCACAGAGGCGTCGCCGCGCCCTTGGTGCCTCGGCGCGGAGATGAGAGTGAGCCTGCGCCCTCCTGGCCCCTTGGGGGACGGAAAAGTTGTCCTCCAGTGTCCCTTGGAGACCAAAAGGCAGCCCATGCGTAGAGCCAGAAATTTATCTCCTTCTAACTTCCCTGTAGAGAAACCTTGGGCTGCTGGTGTAGTTCCAACGCGCTCCAAGCTCACGTGTGCCTCAGGATTCCAGAAGGGTGTGCACTGCCTGCCCTTTGGAAGATGGTGTCACGCCCCCAAGCCGGTAGAGGATGAAGGGCCAGCAAAAGACGCTGGTGTAAGCGCGAACTGAGATGCCGCTTTCCAGCTGGCACCAGCAGCCTACACCTCCGGTTCAGAGCCCGGCCCTTCTTTTCAGCGCGCGCTGTGCTGTTGAGCAGGAGGAGCAGGCGCTTGTGCTGGGAAAAGTTCCTTCACCGTCACCCTGTGCCCTGCGCTGTGTGACTTTCCGCCAAACCATTCACGTTGGCTGAGGCCCCTGGTGGTCCTGCCCTCACCGAACTTCCGGTATGACGGTCTCTGAACAGAAAGCAAGCTATACTTTAGATATAGCCTCCAGAGGTCCATCGACCCTTCCTTTGTACTTAAGCGAGAGTTCGTTTAGTGCAGTTGCTGCGGTTAAGGAAGAAATGATGGCACCCCCAAGGATGGGGAATGTTTGGGGTTCAGCTCTGATCTTGCTGTGTCTCTAAACTGTACCTTGAGGGCAGGGGCCATTTTCCACATCACCGGGAAGCGGTCGGTGCCAGTGGAATAAGTGAATGAATTGAGTGAGGCTCAGGACAGGGAAGTCTTCCAAGCACCCAGCTGGGACTGACTGGGTGCCAGGAAGAGGCCTTCCCTGAATAGCAGCCCCCATGCTCACAACCCTCTCTGCTACTTGTCTTCCTTTCCCACTACAGTTTCACTTTCATTTGCCATTTTTTGCTTTGTCAGCCTCAGGCTGTATTTTTCCGGTCAGTGTTTAGTCTAAGCCTTGACCTGGGGGTAAGCTCCAGATCAGACCCAACTGCCAACATTAGAACTGGAGTTTTTTTGTTTGTTTTGTACCGGGGACTGAACCCAGGGGTGCTTAACCACTGAGAAACATCCCCAGCCCTTTTTATTTTTTATTTTTTGACAGGGTCTCGCTAAGTTGTTGAGGCTGGCCTCGAACTTGTGATCACTCTGACAGAGCCTCCAGAGTCGCTGGATTACAGACGAGCTCCACCACGCCCAGCCAGAGTCAGGGTTTTGTGTGTATCCACAGCGCTTACCCTCTCCTCGACGTCCAATGAGATGGTACTGTGATTAGTCCCATCTTTCAGAGGAGCACATCCAGTCGAGAACTGCTTACCAAACACTAGCAGAGCCAGGATTCAAACCTGGGCAGTTGACTGCAGAGCCCAGGCTCTATTATAGAGTTTGTTACCAAGGGAACTTATTTCTTGCTTAACTTCTCACCCACCGCGGCTCTGGAGACTCTCGGGCTGCGGGACGCGCAGCCTGCCTCCCCAGAGGCGCGTCGCCTGGGCAGGTGCAGGGCCGAGCGGGCGCGTGGGGCGGGGAGGGGGCGTTATCTCCTGACCGACGGCGGCCCGCACATCTGTTTATCTCTGAAGCCGCGCTGGATTGGATTTCTCGATGTTTATCTCCCTGGGAGGAGCTGTGCGCTGGGGTAGAGGAGAGCGCAGCTGCCGGGTCTGCAGTGATTGACAAGTCCGGAGTTGGGTCTCTCGCCCCTCCTTTTTTTTTTTCCAGATGGGGGCTGCTTGGCTGCCCACCGCCCACCCAGATCCTAGACCGCTGCAGGTGAGCGGCAGGCAGCCAGGTGCCTCCGGGTTCTTAGGTCGCCCGCACTTAGATCTTCCCCCTCATTACCGACCAGAGAGACCGCAGTATGGACTTGGTGATACAGACAGGAGGTAGGGTGGCAGAGGCGAGGTAATCAGTGAGAAGATGCATGAACTCCTAAGGAGTCCATTTCCTAATCTGTGAGAGAGGCAGCCTAGTGGAACCGAGGGAAAGCTCTCGGAAGTGCCCTCTGCTCCCGAGAATGCCTGGGGCATTCTCAAAGCGGGGCTGTGAGGCCCATAAATAGGCCCACCTCAGAAGACTGTGAAGGTCAGTCTCTGAGTGAGGATTCTGCCCTAACTGAACTTCAGGCCTGATGGTATTCTGGACAGAAATCAAGCTATAATTTCAGTATAACCCCCAGAGAACCCTTCTTTCATACTGGAGGTCCATTTAACGCAGTTGCTGGAGCTGAGGGAGACATGATGGCTATATTCCTCCTCAAATATGTTCCCTCACCATGCTCTCGTCTATTGCTGCAGTTTGCACTTAGGTATTCACTCACCTGGTGCGGTTCTGTGATTGATGATCTTGCCTTCTCGAGGACAGGGAGGCACTAAAACAGTGCTGATCATAAAGTGGGGTTCAGAAAAATCCATGCCAGTGGGAATACTGGCCCTTTGAGGAGGTAGGCAGAACTGCAGTTTAAAAGGCACCTAGCACCATAAGAGAAGACCTTTGGATTCTGATCTTTTTCTTGTCCCAGTCCCTCCCCTTAGTGCCTACATGGCCTGGTTTATAACATGAATGTCAGCACATGTTGCCGACTTTAATTCTTCTTGCCCCAACTGCTGTGGGACATGCTGTGACATGTCCCTCTAAAGCTTTCTTCTGCCTGGCATGCTGCACATGCTTGTTATCCTAGTGATATGGAAAGGTGAGGCAGGAGGATTGCAAATTTGAGGCTAGCTTGGACAACTTAGCGAGACCCTCAGAAACTTAGGGAGAACTTATCTCAAAATAAAAAATAAAAAATAATTGGGTATAAAACTCAGTGGTAAAGCACTCCTGAGTTTAATCCCTAGTACGTAACAACAACAACAACATTTTCATGTTTGCTTTCACTTCCCCCACCACCTAGATCCCCATTTTCACTTTCCAACCTGCTTCAGAGAGAGATTATTGAGTGCCCTTTGTGGTCCTGATGTTGGGGACAGATAAACACATCTGCCACAGTCAAGACCTATTCTTTGTAGTGGTGGTCTGGGGGCTGGAATGACAGGAGGCAGGATGCTGGACAATGTCACTCGCTAAGTTCTCAAAGTCCACAGAAAGCACGGTCCATCTGATATACAAGTTGGCCTGGCGATGTGATTCAGTGTAGATTCAGTGATAAGGCCTATAGGTACCTGCATTTCATTTCTCAGACTACGTGTAGCCAGCAATAATCCCCAAATAAGTTGAAATGTGGTTTTGATGGTGAATGGTCCTGGGTGGTCCCGCATGGGACAATGTCCACCTTCCCTGGAAGAATGGGCACTGACTTTGGGTTGGAGGACCAATAGGTTGCTCCAGAGTGCCAAGATGAGCAGACTCCCCAAAGTGGAGACAGGACTGTTTTGGGAGCCCTAAATGTTCTTGTGTCTTTGCACTGAATGTCTAATGGCCATGGAGTGGTCCACAAATGCTATCAAGGTCCACAAATACTGCCCTAGGGAATTACACCATGGTTCTGGAGAATCTTTATCAAATTAGAAGCCACAGCTTCCATAGAGGACCATGAGAAACAAAACCAGGCTTCATACAATGGGAGGTGAAGAAGTCCAAGAGCATAGAGTGTGTTCTGCTGAGTGTTTATGGTCTTTTTCATAAATTTCTTGAGACTTGGGTCTGTTTCTTTCCAGGAAGATCCTCTGTTGGGAGGCCCACGGAGTGGGAAAGTTATCAGACCACTGTTTCTTGCTGGTAAGTCAAGGTTAGGCTATAAAATAAAGCCTGTTTCAAGAAGTGACTTGTTTTGGTTGAACTATACGTTCCTTTTGTGAGTTAGAGTGGGTCACACCAACAGACTCCATTAGCACTAGTGTCCACTAGTGCCTCATCTTCCCAACAACTGTGGACAGGTGGAATTTAATCCACTATTTCTGAAAGAAGTTATTTTTTTCTTTTTGTAAGAGGTGGGTTCTTGCTATGTTGCTCAGGTTGGCTTCAAGATCATGAGCTCAAGGCAATCCTCCTGCATTAGCCTTCCAGATAGCAAATCTTTATTTCTCTGAAGAGTCCCTAATGGCCTCTCACCAAGAGGGAACTTAGAAGTTTAGAACCAGATCTGGAACATCTTAAAATGGGAGGAATTTATCAACCTCAGAGTTGCTGGTCAGCGATCAAGGGGAGGGCCCTGGAGCCTTGTTTGGAAAACAGACTTTAACTGAAGAGAAGAGAGCAGGCTGGAAAGAGGGGGCTGGGGAAGAAGCGAGGAGCGGGCACAGAGCCCCCTCTGTCTTCTGGAGCCTTGGGGATATTTGCCTTTAGAAAGAGAGGCATGGAAATCATCCTGGGCAGAGTTCCCAGCCCTGCCTGAGAGCTGAAGCTAGGGCTAAATGTGCCATGTGTAAAGGCTCCCTGCTGGGGCTCCCTCACTCTGGGTCTTAGTTTAGCTCTACACGGTGCTGGGTTACCTCCATCATTTAAGCCACAGCGCAGGTCTGGCTGTGGCTGCTCTCTGTTCTCCATCCTATTTTAACAGACTCCCCATTAGACTACATCCTTTCAGTTGGAACAAAAAGACAAAGGCTGGCCCTCCAAGGAGGGGCTTCTCTTTCTAAATATTTACCCTGCTGCCCAGAATAAACTTCAAGACTCCCTTTGTATGGGTGTACACAGACACAAGTCACTGACCCTCCAGTCCACTATGCTTGACATAGCCAGTGGTTCTGGCCTCCCCAGCTCACCCGCTGAAGGAGGCGACATGGAGCAGACCCTCTGTCCTGCATAGATCCAGGAGGCCTGCTACAGGCCTGCAGGTGGGTAGCTGGGCTGGCAGCAGGCCATTTGCTTGGCTGACCTGAGATGCCAGGGAGTTTTCCCTCAAGAGGCTGCTTTGACAGCAGAGTTTTATTTTCCTTTTTATGTGATCACAGAATATGGACAATTGAGATGAAAATTTTATGTATAGTCTGAGAAATGAAATGTTTTAGATATGGGAGAGCTTCCATATCTTAAACACATTTTGAGTGTTTATTGAATAGGCAATGTATGCTGGGCCTTGTCTTTCCTTTCAGGGACCTCAGAACCCAGCACCAGCCTGACACACAGTAGGTGCTTAGGAATGATAGCAGAATCATAGAAAAACCCCAGGAATGAGAAATTGGGTAGGGAGAGCGGACTCCTCTATATTAGCAAGCTCCAATTCTTAGAGTTTTACTGTGTGGGATTCTGATATTATGTTCTAGATAGATAGTAGTTTTTTGTGCTATAAAAGTCATTTTCTGGAAAATTGTATGCAAATTAGGTTGCTGGACATTGGAAACTTGGACTTGTCCTGGATTCCCAGAAATGGGATAAGAGTGTGGGAGTCTTTATGTGAGTGGTTGAAACAACAGTAAACATTTATTATCGTTTTCTATGGGTCAGAAGTTGGAGAATGCCTTTGCTATTGGTCCTGGGGGGGTTTCTCGTAATGTTACAAGCAAGGTGTCACCTGAGGCTGCCGTCTTTTGAAGTGATGACTTCCAAGATGGCTCGTGCACATGGTTGACTAGTTACTGCTGGCTGTTGGTGAGGGCCCCAGTACTTCACTTTGTGGATTTCTTGCTGGGACTGCTAGAGTGTCCTCAAGACATGGCAGTTGATTGCCCCCAAAGTAAGTGTTTTGACATGGGCAAGGAAAAACCTGCAAAGTCTTTTCTGACTTAGCTTTGGAAATCATGCTGTTTCATCTTTGCAGGATCCAAAAGGCCAGTTCTATTTAGTATGGGAGGGTAGCATAGAAGCCACGAATACCAGGAAGCAAAGACAACTGGGGCCATCTCCAAGGCTGCCACGCTTTCTAATTTAGTTGTCTATATTTTCTTAGTTATTAAATGTATTATGTTTCTCTCTCTACTAGGTCTTCGAGGGCAGGGATCTTCATTGTTTTCTTTTAAATTTTCCAAGTGCCCAGAATAGTGCCTGATACAGAGAAGATATCAAAAGATATCTGTTAGCTTACATTAATTTGAATTGAATTATTGTTCAGAGCCTGAAGTGGGTGGGATGATTGGTAATCAGTGCCTCTGACTGGTGTTTATAAATCAAATAACTTGCTTCTACTCACTGTTACTTATGCCTAGTGTTCACTATGTTACCTCCCACTTAAAAAAAAAAGTAAAGCCCACCTGTATATGAAAGTATTTAGTAAGAGTTATAGCACACGATTCCATTTCTCTACTTCCTGGCAAGCAAAGTAAAAGGAAGCTTCTTAGTTTTTCTATGCCTTAGTTTCCTCATCTGAAAAATGGGATAGTTGCTGGTCACAAGATGTTTCTGAGGGTTACATGAGAGAATACATGTAAAATATATCTCATACAGTAAGTACTCAAAACTGTGTTCTATCACATGATCTTGGGGGTGATCGGATCCCGAAACAGGGTGCAGGGAATGTAGAGAAATCCTCTGGAGCTTTTAGGACTGCCTGGGCAATGTGTCCAGGGTATGGGCCTGTGTTATAGCTCCAGCTCATGTGGCTGACTGGAAGTGACCTGAACAGCACTGGGGAGTCTTCCTGGGCAGGTCAAGGCAGTGGTGAACACATTCGCACCCTCAGCTGGTCTCATCTGAGCCTCCTAGGCGCTGGTCCTGGACTAGCAGAGGTAATAGAAGGCAATCTCTGGATTCCAGCATTCATATTCCCTAGGCAGAGATAGGAAAGCAGATAATTCTGATTCAGAGTGGTCAGTCAGGCAGGAGAGATGAGTTCCTGGAGCCTGGAGAAGTAGAAGTTCAGAGCCAGTATTATAAACGAGGTGATCTAGACTAAACTTTGAGGATTGAGTAAGAGGCAGAGGTACGATGTATACAAGGCAGGAAAAGGGTGTGTCCAGGGAGAGGGAAGAGCCCAGAAGAACAGTTTGTAGTTACAGAAAGCACAAGAAGGGTGGGGGTGGCATGTAGAGGTCACAAAGAAGATGGGACTGGAGAGGGAGAAGAGTCTGGAATTTTATCCTGTAAGATTTTTATTCTGTAGCCCTGGGAAGGATTAAATAAAGACCTGTGCTTTTAACACATACTAGTGACCGATAGGAGGAGACCAGAATAGGTGAGATAGGAGGGAGGTTGGGAAAGGAGAGAGGAAACTGTCGCAGGGACCCTAAAGCCAGGGAAGAACTCATGGATTGCAGGATTGCACTGGGCATGACCCAGGGACCATCCCAGTCTTATTTGGAAGAACAGTTTGAGGTCCCTTCCCTGGTGGTCAGCTTGTTACTCCAGTAAAGGGAGGCCTTGGCGGGGTGGGGAGGGGCGTGGTTTCAACACTTCTATGCAATAGTGGAAACACCTGGAGCAGGGATTTGGTTGACTGACTTTACACCTGTTGTCTTCTCCTGGAAGGGAAGGAGCTTGTTTCAGAGGAGAGCTTTGCCACTCCTCTCTCCTCCTGTCTCCCATTTGAAATGATATTGAAACCTTTACAGTGACCTTCTACTTACTTCCCACCTTTATTATTATTATTATTTTTCTGGCTCACTTGGGATAAAGGTAGTGATTGCAAGATTCAATTTCCCTGCAGAACAGAACCTGGGACCCATGAATCTTTGCTTCCTTTTCAACCTGTAATACAGGGGCTAGATATTTTAGCCACACCACCTTAAGTAGATGATTTTGGCAATTGGATTCAAACACCATTTTCAAATCCTTTCCACAAAAAAGGTACACACGTGGGCAAGTGTTCCCCACACCCGACTCCAGAGAACTCTCTTCCCTGTGCCCTCCCAATCCTGGGTTCACAGCCAGAAAGTGAAAGATGAGCCCTGTGCTTTTTCTTTTGAGCCACACGACTCAGATCTCAGCCAAAGGTAGGCACATCTGTCATGCCCTGCCTGGGGACTTTGAGACAGGTCTCTGGGGCCAGACTGAATGTCTTGAACCAACTCACTCTCTTTAAATGGTGGTAGGGAATACTCCAGCTGCCCACACTGGGGGCGGGGGGGTCTCCCTGGTCTCCTGTACCTCTTTCCCTGGCTCCTTGCCTGGCTCTGGACTCTCTCTATTGGGATCCTCACCTTCCACCCTGTATGTGAGGTAGTGGCAGGAAAGAAGTGTCACGTTTTTGTGGTGGAGAAAATCTGGCAGTCCTAAATTTATTCTTGAATCAACCATCTGCTGAATATGTTTTTCATGATTATGATACACTTTTTTAGGAGGTGGGGGAGGTAAGAGGGTAAAAAAGTGGAGATTCCTTCTTAATTGCTGTCCTGCTGTTCTTGGAGTCATCAGGGAGGGAAATTGGCAACTTGTGAGTGGCTTGGATCTGGTTCTGCCACTTTCTTGTCTTGTCCTTTGGTCTGTGTCCATCTAAAAGCTGTGTCCATCCAAAATGAGGACAAACATATGCATTCAGTTTACTTGAGGGCCCAAGAAGTCATGGCTTACAAGCAAGAGCTGCAGAGTGAGGTGCAGCTGACATTGGTTGATGATGGTGACACAGGGCCTGAAGAGCCAGCATTAGACTGGCTCCTGCTGCTGTGGGACTTTTGTAAGAGATGTCACCACAGCTTTTCCTCACAAGCATTGGTGGCATACCGATTACTAAAGGGGGTGGGGAGGGAAGGAAGGAAGCCAGCACCTGCTGCAGCGGGGTGAGCCTGTCCCCCGCCCCCAGCCCCAGCATCCTGGCTTGGTCTCAGGGTCTGACAAATGTCTTTTCTCATAGGAAAAAGGGGGAGGGGGAAACATGGCTTCAAGCTGGGCCCTAGAAGGAAGCACAAAGTCGAATCAGATGGCCCAGCCTACTCTTTGCAACCCCTTTGTAAATACCTCAGATCCTGGAAGAAAAGAAGCAAACCCCCCACAACCCCATCCACACAGACACCAAGGGTAGCCAACCATTCGGGCCTGTCTGGGACTAAAGAGATTCAGTATTGAAATACGGACAGTCTCAGGCAAACCAGGGCTATAAGTCACTCTACTCCCAGGGTAATTGTCACCACATAGTTGATTCCTCTGTACTTGCTTGCTCAGCTGGTCCCTTCATCAGAAGCAACCTTGCCCACTCCCCTCCATACCCCAGGTGAGGGAACTTTACCTCTTCTCTGATTTCTGTATTGCCAGCACTGTGATTGGTATCAAGGAATTGGTGACGGATGAATCATATTCTTTGATTGACTTAAGGTGATCTACATAGATCATGGTGAGATGCGTTGAATGATATAAGGCCCATTGAATGCATAATCATGTGACAATGGTGAGCTCAAAGATGTTTGTGTGGCTCTATCCGAAAAGAAATCTAAAACTTGGGATAAAGCCGGTATGTGTTTACCTATTTTGATGGAGCGGTCAGTGGTAATAGTGGTATTTGAGAGTTAACAAGCTGGAGGTTAGCAAACGTGACCCGGGGTATGTGTCATGTGGAAAAGCCTTGGATTTTGCAAATTGATCTTCATCTGACTCCTTGCTTTTCCACTCATTTGCTGTGTTACATCCAGCAGGTCTTTCACTGCCCCTCTCAGTTTTCTTATCTACAAAATAGATAACTTACCATAGGAAGAAGTGTTAAGTTATATTTTTAAAAAGGAATAAGAGTCACACCATCTATAATGTGCTTGGTATGATCCCTGAACATAACAGAGATTCAATCCCACAAAATAAGCTTAGGAAATTTGCTTTCTTTATATATGCATTTCAACCTTCTTTTCTTAGCATGTTTTGTAATATTTGCTTTAGGCAATAGAACACATGTAAGGTATATATAAATGATGGTACAAAATGAGCACCCAGAAACTTAGCACCCAACTTAAGATCCAAACAGTCACTACTGAGGGCTGCCATAACAGATGACCATGCACTTGGTTGCTTAAAACAACAGAATTTTCAAACTGGGCAAAGTGGCACATACCTATAATGCCAGCAGCTCAGGAGGCTGAGACAGGAGGATTTAAAGTTCAAAAGCCAGCCTCAGCAACTTAGTGAGACCCTGTCTCAAAATAAAAAATAAAAAAGACCTGGAGATGTGGCTCAGTGGTTAAGTGCCCTGGGGTCCAATTCCTGGTACACAAACAAACAAATAACAATAACAGAACAAACCAGAACTTTGATCTCTCAGACAGTTCTCAGGCATCCAAAGGGCTGGGTTTCCACCAGAGGCTCTTGGGGGAGAATCCTTCCTTGTCTCTCCCAGTTTCTGGTGGTTCTTGGAGTTCTTTGTCTTGTGGTAGCATAATGCCAATGTTTGCCTCAGTTTTCACCTGGTCTTTTCTCTATGTCTGTGTCTCAATCCCCCTGCCCTTTCTTATAAAGACACCAGTTATTGGATTTAGGGCCTACTCAAAATCCAGGATGATCCTAGCCCAAGATCATTAATTATATCTACAAAGACCCAGTTTTCAACAAGGTCACATTCACAGTGCTGGAGTTTAGGACTTGGACATATTTTCTTGAGAATCACCATTTGGCCCACTACAATCACCATTACTGGGGGCCCCCTTTGTATCTTCTCCCTATTCTCTGATTTTTTTCATTCAAAATTACATTTCTAAGCATGTTCATGTTGATGTGTACACCTGCAGTTTGTTCATGGTTACTGCTCTGTTGTGTGCTGGACCTCCTAGTGTGTCCATCTATTCTCATCATTCGTTCCACTTTGGGGCATTATAAACAATGCTTCTTTTACCTATCTCCTGGTATTCAAGTACAAAAGTTTCTCTAGTCTATGACTAGGAGTTAAATTGCAGGGCTCAATAAGATAATGCGAAACAGCATTTTACAGGAAAATGTCAAATTGTTTTAAAAGTGATGGCACCGATTTGTGTTCCCATAAGTCGTGCACAAGATGTTCTCTGTTCTCAAAGTAATTTCTCAGTCCAAGAAATGTAAACATTTAAGAATTCATCTTCTCTGTGGTGAGGAGCATTAGGTGATAGATCTCATCTTCTCCTGTGATTTTTCTTTATAGCAGATGATTTCTGGTGGACTCCTGTCCCTCAGAGAAAGCCCTTCAGCCTGTAGTCTCACCTGCTTCTGGCTGCGTAGTCTCTGCCTGCTCTACAAATCTATCTTAATGGGTCATTAGAGGTGCCTAGAAACTGTAATTATGGTATAGAATTTCATGGGCTTACAATTGAAGGCTGTGTTTTCTAGACGCCCAAATCAAGTCTATTGTGGAGCGATGGACCTAGGAAAGTTTGCATATGATGTAGTCAACAATGAGTATAAAAAGTTGCTTCCCTTTAGCACGGAGGACCACTGACTCTGCGGTGAGCAACATAGACATTCCCAATCCGCGGCTGAAATAATATATATCTACTAGCAGAGTGGAAGTTAAGTCAGTGACCCACAGGGGTCAACATATGATGGTATATTCTGGGAGCCTTTTTCTATAGAGGGAGGGGGGACAAAACATTATTTGCTCCAGTTAGACCATGGAGTCATCACTGCAGATGAGGGAATATAAGCACAGCCAAGGATCCTAATAAATCTATTACTGTACCATTCCCTTATTGCTGCCAAGGTCAGATTAGCAGCCATTAGCTGGAGTACCTTTGTTTGCAGAGAACTCACCCTTCATCTTACAATGAAGCTTTTGGTTCTCATTTTGGGCCACTCCCTGGTGCAAATCAGACCATTTGAGCTAATACTGAAGAAGTCACCATCACTCAGAGACTGTGTTGATGCCTCTAAGAGGCTGAGAGGCACCAAAAGCTGCCCACCTTCCAACCCAGCAGGCTTCCCAGAGCACACAGCTCTGACATATCAAGGCTGTTGGGACACTTCTAGAGCAGCCGCTAGAGCAGCCTTGTACCAGGAGGATGGAAAAACCTGCACCCCAGAAACATTATGTCTGTAGGGAAGCAGGGGGGTTGGGAAGGAAGGGCTCTGGACTTCTTCATCTTCAGGGCTTCAACAGTAGGAGTCACCTGAGACCATAGATTTCCCAGGTGAGAAGCCCTGTTGAACACCTACTGAGGGCAAACTGCCATGCTAGGCGAACCTGAAAGAGTACTTTCCATAAGAAGGTTGTGAAGATCATGGGAGAGGATGATGAGGAAGGAGCTTGGAACTTTCTAACGTCCTGGGTGGGGGCAAAGCTGTGATGTTGACTTTTGCTGGACATCCCAGGTGGTGTGTGAGCCTAGGACTGGTGCCAGAAGCTTGACTTGAACAAGGCAGGTGTTCTGTTCCTACTCTTTGTGCTCGTCTGGCACTGGCTGCTCTCAATGAGATGTCTGGGAAAGGCTTCCTAGTGGAGATGGGCCTCAGGGACAGAGGCACAAAAGACATTTGGAGGGAGTTGACCAGAGACCAGAGGTGTCATAATGAGGAGAAGAGATGGCAAAGAGGAGGAGAGAGGGCCAGTCTGGAAATCCTCCTGCTGAATGTGGACCTTCACACAGAGGTCTAAGCCAAGGGAGGAGAGAGACCTAAGTAAGCTTTTGTGGGATGGGATCTCACCTTCTTCCTTGCCTGGAATGCTTACTCTTCCCTGGTCCTTCTGTGCAAGCCCCAGGTGTCCACAACCAGCAACAGTTTCACACACCTGCACATCCCCTTCTCCGCCTTTGCTCTGGAGTGTCGGGTTTGGGCTAGGGCTTTCTCTGGACCTGTCATCACATCAAACCTTCTCCCTCCTCTCAGGCCCCTAGCCATCCCCACGAAAGATGAGCATGAGATCTTTGTATGGGAAGCATTTAATAGATCCAAACAGGCCTATGGTAGAATAGATCACAGACAAAATGTAAAGGTTAGAATTGTAACATTTTCAGAAGAAACCTGGGGGAAAAACTTTTGCAATCATTGGATAGACACATATGTCCTAGAGAGGAATAAAAATACCTGGATGAGAAAGGGGGGGGAAGATAATTGGGACTTCATAAAAACTAAAACAACCTGCTTGCCAAAAGATATGAGGGAGCAAATGAAAAGGAGAGCCACGGAGTGGAAGCCGATGGCTGTGACGTGCACATGTGACAAAGGGCCTGCATCTGGAACATAGAGGACATTTATAGCTCATCTGAAGAAGGCAGCAGCCAAATTAAAAAAGTGGGTGAAGTGTGGCTCACTGATGGATCTGTTACTCATCTGTCTACGTAGCATCATGGCTGGATCTTAGAAAGATTATGCGGAGGAACAGAAACACAAGAGAGTACGTGTTATATGATTACATTTATATGAAATTCTAGTACTGATAAAACTTAAGTGACAGAAAGTAAATTAGTGGGTGTCTAGAGCCAGTGGATGAAGAGAACTGAATGGTAGGGCACGTGAGGGAATTTTTCTGGGGCAATAGAAATAATGCTCTAAACCTCAACAGGCTTGGTGATTAAACAGGTATATTCACTTGCCAATTCCCAACAAACTCAAACTTTCACTGAAAATGTGCATTTTTATTGCCTGTAAATTATACCTCAGAAAAAGTATTTTGGTGACAGAGACATACGGTTACTTTCGGGTGAAGGAATTATAGATCACTTTTATTTTGCTCTTTGTACTTCTCTGTATTTCTAAATCCTGTACAGTGAACTCATAACTTTTCTTTTAAAAAGGAAGAGAGAGAGAGAGAGAGAGAGAGAGAGAGGAGAGAGAGAGAAAGGATTCTATCCATTTGGAAGCCTCAGGACATGCCTTTGGAAAACATGGCTGCCGCCTCCACTGACATCAATTAGTCCCTTCTGTTCTGGATGACCACCGTCCTTGGTGCCACTCCTATGCTGTTTGCATCCTGCCTTGGGTCTGTGCTACTACCTGTGTAGTTGGTTCCTTGCCCTGTGGGCGCCCAGGAGTAGGAGGGTTGGGCAGAGCACAGAGTCCCAAATACAATAGGCAGCTGTTCGTTATTTGCCCAATTAAATTGTGATTTGTCAGCTTACTTGGGAGGATGTTTCCTATGTTCTTCTAGGGTTATCAGCGCGTATGCGTGTGTGTACGCGTGTGTGCGTGTGTGTACACGTGTGTGCGTGTGCATGTGCGTGCGTGTGCATGCGTGTGTGTGCGTATGTGTGTTCACAGGGCCTATGGCTGCTGAGAGTTGGGCTTCAAGTTCACACTTTGTCAATTACTATCCACATAATTTCTGGCAAGCCCCTTGAACTTTCTGAGCCTCAGTGTCCTTCCTGCTAAGAGGAGGTAACCAAATCTCCCTCCTTGTCCATCCTGAGTAGCATGGTGCTTGGCACATACTAAGCACTCACCTAGCACTGGCCACTATTGTAATTATCATCATTAGGGCAAATTACGGTAGTGTAAATTGAGGGGGATGGTCCAGGTAAGAAAGCACTTACTAAGAAATACATAGGTAAACGGAGCAAAGGTTTTCTTCTCCTTCAAAAAAAAATGCCAATATGATTAGTGGATAGGTAAAATCAGTCTTTAAAAGTCAATCAAAAATTAATTTTTCCACATTAATGGTTTTTGAGAAAGCCAAAACCATTTCCCACAGAAGCAGACATCCTGAAATGAGTTTGGATTAAGCTGGCTCTGCTCTTCATTCAGGTATCAGGTGGCAGCCCCGGCTCAGCCTGGAAGAGGCTGGCTTTCTCTCAGTGTTTGCTGAAGCTGGGCTGACACAGATCTGACAGAGGTTGTCAGATCTCCAAAGAACAATCGACTTTCTAAGCAGAGCCCCCGAGAAGCCTCTTGGTGCAGCCTTACATTTGTAAATGCCAGCGCACTGCTAAGCACGTCCCTGTGAATAGAAGTGTTTTGATGTTTTGTTTTTGGACGGAGATTGAAGTCCAGTGTCTTGGGACCCAGTGACTTCGGCTGACCTTCCTGCTACATGGACAGGGCTAAATTTCAACCCCTGGAGGCTTCTGCACACAAAACCTCATGCCTCGCAAGGGCAGGTGCAAGGAAACTCGGTTGGAAATCTGAAATCTTCGCTGCTTCAGAGACCCAAGCTTGCTTCTGTCAGAGGAATTAGGTTTCACAAGCCCTTTTTTATGTAGAAAGCGTATCATTAGGGGAATCTGGACAGGGCAACTTATTAAAACTGCTGCGAACAGGACAGAGAAAGCCGTGATGCCTAAGGACATTCAAGGACTAATGGTGTCATCTTTACTTTTAATCATTCTTGTACCTTCGCGAGTGAATTGGTCAGCCAGGGAGACTGGCTGCTAGAGGCAGATGACTCTGATAAATACAAAATGTAAAAATAGGTCTTGCTGATTATGCAAACCATGTTTTCTCAAGACTTGCATTGCAGTTTTGAAATCAGGAGAGGTCTTCAATTTCAAATACTTGGGCTAAATAATATTTTATAAGAATATTTTATAAAACCAGCAATGCACTTTTTCACCATTTCTGTTCTGCTGTGGCCATTTCTGACTCCTCTTCTCCTCCTCCAATCTTTTTTATTTTTATTTTTTTTTGTGCATAGATGGTTCTTGCATCATTTCAATCAATATATGTGTAAGACTTGCAATCTGTTTTCCTCCTAGTATTTTATTCAAGCTGCTTCTTTTTTTTTTTTTTTTGTGCTGGGGATTGAGTCCAGGGGCACTTTGCCACTGAGCTACATCCATAGTCCTCATTGTCCCTTTTCTTTCTTTTTTTTTTTTTTTAACTTTGAAACAGGGTCTCACTAAGTTGCTGAGGCTGACCTTGAACTTGTGATCTTCCTGCCTCAGTTTCCCCAGTATCTGGGATTACAGGCTTGTGCCACCATGTCTGGTGGGAACGATACCATCTTAATGACCTTTCTTAGTAGAACAAACTCTTTTCATGAACACTCTTCTGCTCTGATCTACTGAATTGCTCCTCTGGGTTTGAATATGAGAGGTTGTTGTGGTTGTTGATGAAAATGGAATGTTTGTATCTTTGTTCATTAGTTTCTCCTTTATTTTAAAAATATGTCAGTTAGCTGCATTCGAAAAAGGTGGTTGTGGGAGGCTCTGATATTTGCAAGGGCTCCGCTTGTGCCTCTGCCCCTTGCTCTTCCTTTAACAGTTTCAGGCTCAGCACACACCTTTGAGGGCTTCCTGTGATGTCTGGTAGCGCCCATCATGTCTAGGTGGCCTCATGTAGCCCATAATCACAGAAAACACTTATATTTGTTCTTCAATCTCCAGGAAGTTTTTTTTTTTTTTAACATGGAGCCATGGGGAACCCAAAGGGGGAAACCATGGTCTGGCACCAATATTGGTTTGTTCTGTCATTACACTTTTGTTCTTGATTGTTTGATGATGAACCCCTCCTGTTGTAAGACCATGTTTAAATAAATTTTTTTAATAAAAATTTTTTAATAATAATAAAAAAAATTTTTTTAACAAAAATTTTTTAAAAAGCCCATGGCAATTGAACTTAGCTGGCTGTCACAGATACTTTACCTTAAGAAAAGCCCAACATCCACGATATGTGCAATTTTGTTAAATAACCATTCCCTGGAGAGTCATGCTACTTATTATTATTAGCACACATTTGGTTGACATGTGACACTGTTGCTGAGGTACAGTTTTCTCACCATGCAGGCTTGAGTATCATTGCAGTGTGACAAGCTTTCATACTGTCACTGAGGCGTTCTGAGTAGGAAAGTTCAGTTGTGCCCACTGCCATTTTGACAGGAACCATCCTTAGAGTGTCATAAATGCCATGTGAACTGACCCCTAACTCTCTGTGGTCATCTCCCACCACTTCTTCCTGCTCCACTGGGCTTTATCCACGCCAGCTTCCTTGAACACACCAGGCTTATTTCTGCTTCTTGAAGTGCTTGTCCCCTTGACCTTAGCAACACTGATTCCCATCATTTTGGGGTCAGCTCAGAGGTCCCCTCTTCTGAGAGGCCTTTCTTGACCACCATTTCTAGTTTATTTTATTTTATTTTAGTACTGGGGATTGAACCTGGGGACACTTAACCATTGAGCCACATCCCCAGTCCTTTTTATATTATATTTTGAGTCAGGGTCTTGCTAAGTTGCTGAGGTTGGCTTTGAACTTGTGATCCTGACATACAGGAGGTTCCTAATAAATAATGGTATGATATGGCTGTCTCATGGATCAATGATCAGCCCAGGGATACCAGACCCACTCCCCTGGCTATTTCCTTGCTACCTCTTTGCAAGTGAAACCACAGCACCCTGGGTGATACTGTGAGGACATTCAGGACACAGTCCCCTGTGCACAGGGAGTGCTCATTACATGCATTCATTCATTTGGTCGGTACTCACATGGTACTATTAAGAACTCAGTCTTAGATTTTTATCCTACTTACAAGGTAAAGGGGTAGCCTGATAGAAGATAAGAGACCCTTGATCAGAGAGAACGGCAATAGTAGCAACCAGAATATTATTAGCATCTTTATAATGGTTCCCCAAGCTCTGATTTCCAAAGGGGAACATAACACTTGCACAATTAGTAAGTTACAGGAGGACACTGAGCTTAGGGAACCTGATTCTTTTATACTAGACTGTCTGACCTTTGCTCTAAAGGGAGAAACCATATTTCTTTTCTTTTTTTTTTTTTGAACAGATAGATATATATATAGAGAGAGAGAGAGAGAAGAGAGAGAAATTCTATAGTAAGAGAGAATCAATTTTACTTATTTCATATCTGGCCTTTGTTTATCAGACAGTTGTGTATGTGGTGCTGGGGTTCAAACCCAGGTCCTCGTGCATGCCAGGCAAGCACTCCAACTGCTGAGCCACTACTCTAGCCCCTTTATTTTCTAAAGATGTTTGATATACAAATATCTTTGAAAAGAGTCTGGAACAAAGAGCAGTCAATGTGAGTACAAGATGTGTACAAAGACTTGAGACCCATACAGACTTGAGACATTCTCATTGTCTCACAATGAGAATCCTAACAGTCTCTCAAATTTGTTGATTAAATGGATGGATGGATGAATACCAGAGGTTGCATGCAACACTCTAATGTTTGAATAAGACATGGTTTCTGTTCTTTGTGTGCTCTTTCTGGGAAATGACTTGGTAGGGCAACACAGTGGTTACGTGCTTCTGTTCTGGGCTCAGATGCCTGGATTTAAATTCTGCCCCATCATTTATTAGCTTTGCAGCCTCAGCCTTAGCTACCTCATACTGAAAATGGAGACAAGAGGGTTATTGTGAGTACATAAGCCAGTGCAATTTGAAGTGCTTGGCTTGGTGCCTAATCCCTGGTCAAATAAGTGTTAATTATTAGGTTGAATTATATAAAATTGCCATTTTTATAGTTCAGATATCAGTAATTTAATAGGGTTCAAACTGATCATCACTATTCTTAATCTGTTGCTTGGTTACAAATCATGAAGTAGGGATGACTGTGTGGAAGTGTGCTCTGGGTCAGGTGAGACCAACCTGAAGAGCCAAGAAAGTATCCTAGAAAAAGAGATGGACTTGGAACCAGATGCAGCTCGGAGCCCCACCTTCTCCTCTCATTAACCCTGTGACCTTGGGTGAGCCACTTAACCTCTGAGCCCCTTGCCTCATCTGTGCTACAGATACAATAATCCCTTCTACTTCACTGGGCACTGTGAGGCTAATGTCAGGTGATGGATGTGAAATTGCTTTGTAAACTGGAAGGCACTGTACTCATGTTCTTCTACCTGGTATGAAGAATTCTTGAAGGCAGTGGGGTTGAACCAGACCATGGCTAGGTATAATTTAATATCCCTCCTAAGTTCTCTAATCACAGTTTTACATTTGAAGAATAGTGTTGGCCCCTAAACTCAAATTGCTGCATTAGAATCAAGTTACACCACTCAGGTTTGTATCTGAGACCTCCAGCCTTCAGCACGGTAGGGACCATCTGGTGACCAAAGAAATATCATCTCATTACAATAGATAATTGGCTTGCAGCTGAATCAGTCAATAGCTAATATTTATCAAGCTCTTTCAAGGAGCCAGGTCTAGTGTTAGCTTTTTACATGAATTACTTCTCATTGAAACCATGAAAAATCCTATGAAACAGGCGGACACTCTCATTACCCTCTGTTTTACAGATGAGGAAACTGAGGGGAAATGAAATTAATAATCAGGAACTGGGAAAGTTGGACTGATGAATTACAGTTCCTGGGCACCCCCAATAAAAGCCAGAGTTACCTATTGTCAGTTTGTCTGGTAAAGGGGAGGCCCAAGGGCCATCTCTCTCAGCAGTTCTAGATGTTCAAACTGCTGCTACTACTGGACTTGCTGATGGAAGCCCTGCTCTGCTCACAGGCAGCCGGGGAAAGCCAACTTTCATTGAGGATTTACAGGCTGTTGCAATGGTTCCCCTCCTCATCTCCAACAGGGTATCTGCCCAGAAAATAAAAATTTTAGCTCTTATCTCCTCTCTTTTGTAGGGCCCTTCTCTGGTGTGAAAAGTAATGTTCAACTTGGTTGCTTTTCCATTGTGTTTTGAGCCTGCCCCTTCTCCCAAAAGATCTGGCTCTATCTTTTCCTGGGACTAAAGAATTGGCCCCGAATTAGCTATTAGTATGCCCTTAGGAAATCCCAGATAATTAGGGTGAGGTTTGGCTTCTGTGAGGAGGAGAAACTATAATACTGTGGCTTACAGAACAAAGTTTTTCATTCATGCAACAGACTAAGAGAAACTTTCCAGGCTGCCAGGTGGCACTGCTCCATGCAGTGGTTCAGAGATGCAGGTTCCTTCCAACTTGCTCCACCATTCCTAGGGAAGCACTGCTCAAACTGCATGAGGTGGAGGAGCCAATTTTTATATTTCAAAATACTACAGATAAAAAATTTTAAAGAAAATAATCAAACGAACTGCTGAAAAAATGAAAGAAGTAAAAACTTACAAAACTCATATTTCAAGTGTTTTATTATTAGCTACAGCAGACGTAATGTAACTTCAGTTGCTATAAATGTTTCTAAATACACCCTGTGAATTTCTCTGCTTATCTCTTTGTGAATTGGTGCTGGAAAACCCTTTGAGTGGCATTGATCTGGCTTTGTCATCACCATGACTGGGCTGCCATCATGTCTAGGTGACAGTCATAGGAGAGAAGAGAGTGTGGGAAGAGGTCCCACCCTATCCCATGATCATTTCTTTATATTTAAGTCAGGTATAGAATATTTTATTGAGGTATAATTTACATAAAATAGAAATCACCCTTTAAAGATGTGTGTAAGTGTCGATAAATTGTGTAACAAACATCACAATCAAGATATGGAGCATTTCTACCTCCTCCAAAAATTCTCTCATGGTCCATTTTAAACTAATCTTCTCCCACTCTTGTCCCTGGAAATCACTAGTCTGATTTCTGCCTCAATAGTTCTGTGTTTTCTAAATGGCATATAAAGGGAACCGCATAATATTTAGCCTTTTGAACCAGGCTTTCTTCCCCTCTTTCTCCTAGCAAAAAGCTTGAGATTCATTCATGTTCTCCACGTATCAATTAATTCTGATTGGATATAAAGGAATTATTTATCTAATCCATTGGATAATGAATGGGAATGTGTATAACTCTTTGGTCTCACCTGAGAGAGTATGAATAAAGCTAATACAAACATCTGTAGAGAGGTATTTGTGTGCACATGTATTTTCTTTTTTCTTTCAAAATGTATCCTCACACTCAATTTTAAAACAAAACAGTTTGAAAACTAGTTATAAAATTCACTACAAATTGCTTTCCTTGACAAGTTCTGAAGTGGTTCCAGAAGGTATGGTTAAGGCAACACCACTGAAATAATACATAATTTTGTCAGATTGCAACCTTTACTTCTAATCTAGTGGCTGCTGCTATGCAATAACATAGCAACAGCGACAATCATTAGGTTTGTTCTGTTTGTAAACTATGATTTAGTAGCAATTGAGGTTCTTGATTTAAACCACTTAGTGGGCAAGATCCAAGTTCCCCTATTTGCACATTAGCACCCAAGTGCCAAGGGGGTTAAATAACCAGCACAAGATGCTGTGCTCCTGATGGCAGCTTGTGGCAGGACTGACAACTCTTCAGTTGTGCTACTTGTTGAAGGAATTATGGGCAACAGAAAGAAGACATTTGGAGAAGATGAAATGCCACATGAAATCTTTTTATTTTTTTGTACTGGGGATTGAATCCAGGGTCCAGGGGTTCTTAACCACTAAGCCACATCCCCAGCCCCTGCCCTTTTTTTTTGAGACGTGGTCGCTATATGTTGCCGAGGCTGGCTTTGAATTTGTCATCCTCCTGCCTCAGCCTCCCCAGCTGTTGGGATTGCAGATGTGCACCACCCTTCCTCCCCTTACTTACCTCCTTCTCTGGAAGTGTCTATATAGTCTTGAGCATATCTTCCAACATAACCACGGTAATCTGCCAGGTTGTCTTCCATGGTGACCTTTAATCTCCCTCCTGAAGCCACACCTTTCTTCTTTTTAGCTTTGATTTCCTTGTTTCTATTTTTCACTATAAAGCAGTCAGTGACCTGGCAATCTTTTTTCAAATTATCAATTTCCAAAGAAACACATCTGCAACGAAGGCTCCAACGCTGGCTTTTCCTATCATTCAATTTTGTCTTTTGTAACTTTCCAAACTCTGTGAAATCATCTCCAGAAAGAGCATTTATTCCATGAACTATTTATTACTAACACCAAAAGTTTCTTTTGCTAATTCAAGCTCTGGCCTTCCCTAGGATGCTTTTTTCAATTTTGTTTATTTTTTCATCTGGACACTCAGTTGTGTATGTGATGCTGGGATTTGAACCCGGGTCCTTTACTCTTGCCAGGCAAGAGCTCCAACCCCTGAGCCACTGCTCCAACCTCACCCTACAATTTCCTTAAGCGCAGTTTCTCTGCTAATTGTTCTGGCGTTAACACTTTAGGTTCTTCCTGTTCTAACCTCTTTTTAATTTGTGCTTGCCTTTTCTTCTGCGGCCTCTTTTCTTTTCCTGTCATCATGGTCATCCTAGTTATCCTTGCCGTCTACCTCCTTGTCCTGGCCTTGCCAGGGGTCCAGGAAGTCAGCGCTGCAGCGCCCTGGGTCCCCGGGGGCGTGTCCGGGGCGTGTCCGGGGCGTGGTCAGGCTGGGAACTTGGCCCAGGCCCCGCCCCAGCTCTGAACAAATATTTCTGTTTCTCTTCTGTCTACAGCTAGCAGTGGTATTGCAGCACCACGAGGCAAATGTATGTTTCACTTCCTAAGAAACTGCCTCACTGGTCATTTTGTGCTCCCAGAAATGTGTGAGTGAGTTGCTCTGGATCCCAGGCCGCACTGGGTACGATCAGGTGCTTTGATTTTATCCATTCTAATTATGGAGTCCTGGTATCTCCTCATAACTTGCATCCTCTTGAGGTTTAGTTCTGTTGAGAATCAATTAAGTTCAAATGCTCATTTGCCAACCAACTTGCCCTCCTTTTTGATGCAGGTGCCCCCTGCCCGCCCCCCGCCGCTTTTTCTTTGCCAAATTTTAAGTTGAATTTTTTGTTACTGTATTATTGAATTGTATGAGTCTTTTATTCTGGATGCCGATCCTTTCTTGTGACTATTATTGCCTTAAGCACACCACAGAATTTCAGTTCCTTGAGCACTGGTGCTGTTATTATCATATGTTGTTTTTGAACAGAGTGGGGATGTCAGAGAATCTTTCCCTGCTTTCCCTCAGCTTTGATGCCATTTCTGTGCCTCAGAGGACATCTCTGTTGCTTCTTTCTCTCATCATTTGCTTGTTACTCCATGCTGGCCTCATAAAGGGGGTTCAGCCTCCATCTTTGGCAGGCACTCTGCCTCTTGGCTTGTGACTAGGTATTTCTTGTCCCTCACTCCTTGGCAGCCAAACTCTGTCTTGTATCTGTGGTTGTGCTTGTGGAGTAGTGTTTGTTTCTCCCCTATAATCGTAGTCCCCTATTTTGTGTTGGCATAGGATCCTGGCCCTTAGCCCAGTAATAGGGTGTTTGCTTCTCCTCCTCCAGCAGCAAGTGGTATCCATTTGTGTCCTGAGGTTAAGACAGTTTCCTACTGTTCCACCAAAAGCTGATAATTTTGTTTCTATATCTCTTCAAAAGCAATGGATGTTTGCTTGTATTCTGGTAAAGAAAATCGCACCCCTTTCTCAGTGCCTTGATGTTTATGGAGTTGTTTAGGAAGGTGAGTGAGGCGTAAGCCTTTTCCTAAGCACTGTTCACTGCCCCACCCCCCAACACCTTTCCTTCTAAGGAATCTCCTTCAGCCTCCTGGCCTGGCCTGATCTTACTTGTGAGAGCCCCTGGTAGAGGCCCATGAATAAGAAATTGCAAAGCGATATGAACACCTTGTTCCAAACTGACACCATATTCTACACTTGACTTTCAGGATTTTGTGAAAATTTTAACTGATTTCTTCCTACCTACATCAAGCCCATCTCCCTCTCCCCTCATGTTTTACCCAGGGTGAAACAGCAGATACCTGCTGTCTTAGAAAGGATTTCCCCTCTTTGTAATTTAATTATCTTCTAACCTTAGCCCTCTGATTGACTCAAGAAAAGTTATGATTTTGAAAATTATCTGGGTTTCCCCCATTTTTTATAGAAGAAATCATGACACAAAAGTGCAAGTTCCAACCACTGTCTTAAAGTCCTAATCTCAAAAATGGCTCACAACATTTCTACCCATGAGCCAGTGAGAAGAGCCCAGTCACCTGCTCATGCCTACCCACCAAGGATACCAGGAATGTGGTCTTGTTATGTGCCAAGGAAGAAGGGATTGTAATAAATAACCAGCTCTAAACAAGTGAAATCTAAAATAATCCTGGGCCTGCAGCAATCGAAAATCACCATAAAACAGGTTTGCTGGTCCCATCTGTGGTGTTAGCCTTGTTGAGGTGGTAAGAAATCTGAAGGAAGAAAGACCTAGGACTGGCTTCTAAGTGTGCCATTAACCTCTGGGAGAGCTATGCTGGGAGGAGTCACTAAAGTCCGTGCCCAACTAGACTCCAACTTCATTATGCTCACCTGGGAAATCGCGCCTTGTGGGAGGCACAGTGTCTAGCAAGCCCACAGCTTCTCAGTTATGATAGTGTCATTGCTCTGCAACTTTCTAAAGTACACGAACGCCTGGTGTTCACTGGGTATTTTGAAGAAAGGCACCCTAGATGATTCTAACATGCAGTTGCTTTGAGCACCTCTGTTCTGGTCTATGGCTGATGATGAGTTCTCTCCAGCACCTTCCTGGGTTGGCCCCTGGACTTACCCCCACCACCACCACCAACCATACGCCCAGTGCTTTGGCTTGTAGGTTTTTGGTCTCTTCCTCCAGGGAAAATGGCTAGGAGCCTTTGAAAGATTCAACAAAGTCACCTTATCCCACTTTGGCCTGGACTACCTTTAAACCCTCCTAAGAAAGGCGGAGAGCCATTTCAGTGACTGTCCAGTTAACTTGTGAAAAGCTGGTTTGTGGACTCTGGGGCACGCATCTTGGATGTACAACACCTGAAATCCCTCAGAAACTGATGTGTTCACAGTGTGCAGTGATCAGGAAGGAGCCCAGGGCAGGATGCAGTAACTAAGTCTGTCTAGGATGCTGAGGAGGTGTCACAGAGGAGGTGGTGTTGGAGCGTCAATAGAAGGGTAAGTGAGGGGTTGGGGTCACCAGAGAGGAAAGAAGTAGGGAAGAAGACACAGATCCATGTAAAGCCCTGCTGGATTCTTGTGGTACAGCCTAAGTGACATGAAGGGTTTGGATGGGCATGTGAGACAAGACATCTAGGAAGATCTGGGTGTAGTTTTTTTTTTTGACACAAG
Source organism: Aplodontia rufa (assembly GCA_004027875.1). Lineage (NCBI taxonomy): Eukaryota > Metazoa > Chordata > Mammalia > Rodentia > Aplodontiidae > Aplodontia > Aplodontia rufa. The sequence goes on from PVKS010008208.1 coordinate 49,042, forward strand.
CTGTATTTATCATGTTTCCTTTTCTCTTTTCGTTTTTGAGTAGAAGGCTATAAACAGATTCAAGATGTGGTCTCCTTGTTTTTTTGGGTTCTCCCAGAAATGACCCTGCGATGAGGATTTGAGCAGGTGATTGTCATTCAGTGATTCAAGCTGAAGGGTGGCCACTTCCTTGGTCATGGTATCCTCATGCAGAAAGAAGATTCTGAAGAAAGCAGAGGTGGGGAGGGAGAGACAAATTATAGAAGTGCTACGAGAGCCTCTCATTGGCTATGGTCTAGGTCATGCATATTCACATTCTATTAGCAAAAGGTAGTTTCATGCCCAAGCCTGTATTAGTCAGTTTTTCATTACTATAAAGAAATACCAGAGGTTGGTAACTTTATAAATGAAAGAGGTTTATTTTGTCTCAGGGTTCTTGTGCAAGGTCAAGGGCCTACATCTAGAGATGGTGTCATGCTGGCAGAGTCCCAAGGGCAGCAGAAGACTTTGACTGGTATTTGTCAGCTTTCCATCACTGGTTCAACATACCTGAGAAAAATAAATTAGGAGGAAAAGTTTATTTGGGCTCATGGTTTCAGAGGTTTCAGCCCATGGTCAGTTGGTTCTACCAACACCATGGTAGAAGGTCATGGCAGAGGAAAACTACTCATCTCATGGCAGCCACAAATCAGAGAAAGAGAAAAGGGCCTGGGACAAGATATGCCCTTGCTGGGCATGTGTCCATTGACCTTCTTCCTCAAACTAGACCCCACCTTCTACAGTTTCTACCACCTCCCAATAATGCTTGCAGCTGTGAATCCTTCAATGGATCAATCCATTGAGGAGGTTGGAGCCCTCATGATCTGATCACTTCCACAAAGGCATACCTTGTAACATTGCTGAACTGGGGACTAAGTCTTCAACTCATGAGCCTCTGGGGGACTTTTTAGATCCAAACCATAACACAAGGCAAGAGACAAAGAGTGCATAGATATGCATTCTGACCTCTCTTGTTCTTACAAAACCAACAGGCTTCAATCATGGGGCTCCACCCTGATGACCTCATCCAGTCCTCTCACTTCACACAGGCCCCACCTCTGAACACCATACTCAGATTAAGTTTCCACCTTCTTAGTACCTCACGATGAGGATTGAATATCAATACTCCTTGAACCCTCGGGGGACACACTCAACCCTTACCCAAACCATGGTAAGGCCAAAGGCAACAGGACTAGAAGGATTACCAACCCACACAGCAAAGATGGGAACAATACAGGAATGTCCCAAACTCACATACTGGGTGCGTGGTTGATGTTCAGGCCATGCGAGGGTGAGTGTAACCTGACAGCTTTAATCAGCATATTATTAAAGGTCAAGTGCAGTTGTTTACACAGTGTGAAGATCAAATGCAAATTGATAGAGCAGTGATATACTATCACCCCATCTTTGCTTGCATCTCATTGACTTAAGACCAACTTAATCTAGGCATATTCTAGATGAGCATTGTCCCTCACCTTCAGGACTAAAAGGAGATATATCTCTCAACAACACAGGTGTTTCATCTGAGCAAGAGAGTGACCTCAGAAGACAACCAGATCTGGCATCTAATCCTGGCCAGAATAGACAGAGTATGCTCAACCACCTGAAACCCAGTGTCCAGTCTTGGCATTGTATCTCCAGGGTTGCTTAGCACCTGATCATTAGCCTGTCAGGCAGTGTCAGAGCAAAGCATTTGTCCTGAGCCATCTCCAGGATGCCGCTTGGGTATATTATTGGTTTACTTCCCTTGCAGACAATGGTTAAACTTGCCACAAACATATGAACTAAAATCTTCACTCTTATCCTCTTTGATGTTAACCTTTGAGGCCTTGACTCCCTGCATGGCTGAGGTTGGGTCAACACCCAAAATATTTCCTAAGGGAAGTCTGAGCCTCAGTAAAATTTGGGGAACTTTCTAAGCAAATGTGCAGTGGCAAAGGGACTGATTTGTCACATGAGAATGCCACCTGGCTGTTAGCTCTGCTGCTCCTGAGAACTGATGGCCCATATTGCAGAGAACTCACTCTCAAGCCCTAAGCAGCATAAATCTGTTTTTCCCTAGTTGAGTGGGTGGAGGAAATGAGCCCTTTGTTTTGCTCAGCCAAAGGCCTCCTCTGGCAGCTCTCGCCCTATCTCTATCAACGATCTAGCTTACTCTTGGACCTCAAAAACTTAGTTTATGACCCATAATGCTATCGGCTTAGCTGAGTTTTATTTTTATTTTTATATTTTAAATCTAAGAAATATCAGGAACACTGGAACCAGATCACCTGGTTTCAAATACCGGCTTCACAATTTACTGGCTGTGAGGGCTTAGGTAAATTGTTTGGCTGTGTCTCAGTTTCTTCTTCTGGGAAGTGGAGAGATAATGGCAGTGTTGGCTTCATGGATTATGAGAATGTAGTGAATTACTATGTGTTGTGTGGCTATCACAGTGCATAGAACACAGAGTAAGTGCTATGTAAGGGTTGCCTAGGGTGGTGATGAGAATGACGATGATGATGGATGCTCTTGAGGCCTGTGCCTCGTTCCCAACCCCTAGTGTGAATTTTCTCTGAGGCATTTGTCTTAGGCCCCAGCGCAGACAAAATCATGGTTCTCTTGGAAATCCTTGTATCTTTATCCTACGGACCCTGCCACTCAAGTTTCTATCTTTGCACCAGGTGCAGTGGTGCAACCTGTAATCTCAGCAACTCTGGAGGCTGAAACAGGAGGATCACAAGTTCAAGGCCAGTCTCAGCTACTTAGCAAGGCACTGAGCAACTTAGTGAGACTCCATCTCAAAATAAAGAATAAAAAGGGCCAGGAATGTGGCTCAGCGGTTAAGCATCCCCAGGTTCAATCCTTGCCACTAAAAAAAAAAAAAAAAAAAAAAGTTTCTAACTTTTCTTTGGGTGAAAAAATGAGTAGTCTTCAGCCAAATTAACCATACTTTAGGATTTGGAAAGGGATTTCGGGGATGGGTTCTGTGTCCTGATTCAAATCCTTAAAGTCATCCTTGATTTATTTCATGTCATGGCCAACACGAATCCTGGGGATTCTGCCTTCAAAATGCATCCTGGTGCTCACTAAGTTTCTACCACTTCTAGCACTGTCTTTCTTTTTCTTTTTTCCCTCTCTTTCTCTTTCTTTCTTTTTTTTTAAGAGAGAGGGACAGTGAGAGAGAGACTGAGAGAAAGAAAGAGTCGATTTTATTTAGTTTTTCATGTGGCTTTTGTTGCTAGGACACTCCATTGTGTACATGGGGCTGGGGTTTGAACCTGTTTCTTTGCGCATCCAGAGAAGAGCCAGAACTGCCGAGCCACTGCCCCAGCCTCACTACTTTTTTTCCTTCCACAGAGCAAATGCTTAGTTGGGTCTCTGACTCTGCCCTGGCACTTAACAACCAGTGTGGCACTTAAAAATACAGGTCAATTCATATCTCTCCTCTGTTCTCAACCCTCCAGTCAGATTGAGAAAAATTCCCATATCCTTATCCTAGTTTACAAGACTACACCGTTCATATTGCCCTTCCTCTTCCTCTTTTTCCTTGCCTCTCTCATGCCCTCTGCTCCAGCCATGTCAGCCTTCTTGCTGTTCCTCTAATACACTGTGCACAGCCAGGACTTTCCCTCTTGCTCTGCCTTTCTCCTGGAATGCTTTCCCCCCAAATATTGTCATGGCTTGTTCCCTCCCAGTATTAGTCAGCTTCATGTTTCTACAATGAAATGCCTGACTCGGGCTACTTAGGAAGTAAAAAGAAACTTATTTTGCTTCTGGATGTTCAAGTCCAAGATTGAGTGGCCCTGTGACTTGGGCCTCTAATGGGGGTGGCACATCATGGTAGGACCTAAGGACCTCCTGTAAGGCCTTATTGCTTAATGGTCCTATATCTTATTGATAGCACCACCCTGGGGACCAAGACTCTAAGGTATGGGCCTCTGGGGGATAATACCCATACTCAAAGCATAGCACTCACTCTCTTCTTTCAGACCTATGCCCAAATGCCAACTCATAAAGGAACTTCCCTGAATATTTTTTCCAAAGGAAATCTTCTCTCCCCCTCATATTCCATACTCCCCTTGTTTCGCTTTGTTTTTCCTCAGCACTTTCCACAGTCTTTCATAAATTTATTCTGTCTTCCACCACTAGATTGTAAGTTCTTTCCAGGCAAGAATTTTTCCTGTCTTGGTCACCCAGTGCCAGGAAAGGTACTCAGCACATAGTAGGGGGTTTGATAAAGAGTCATTAAAGACTTGAGAGAATGAATAAAATCCTTCATTTTATTATTTCACCCTAATCTTTTCTTTCCTGGTTTCCTAAGTGGCGTGATGTATGAAAATAGAGCGCCAGGGATGTATCTCAGGGGTAGAGCACTGACCTTAGCATGCACGAAGCCCTGGGTTTGATTCCAAGCATCACAAATTTATATACGGTACACCAGTATCCAAAGAAAAAAAGAAGAAGAAGAGGTCAAGGGAGAGCATAAATAAACCTTCTTAAGTGCTTTCTGATTCTCCATTGGAAGGTGATATTGGGGACAGTGAAACCGTGGCTGTCAGCAGGAAATGCTGTGCTCTATAACTGACTAGAATAATTTAGTAACCCCCACCCTGCCTTCACAGATGCCAGGGGATGAATGAGACTGCTGCAGGAAAAGAGAGGCCCCTGAGCTGGGGATAAGCATTTTAAATCACCCTCCTTCTTTTCTCTTATTTGAGAGCTCCCAGGGCTGCACATAGATGCTTGCTTCCTTGAAAGAATAGCATTAACTGGCAGGGGTAGAGACGCCTCTCAGTTAACGATGTTATTAATGACTTTTCTTTATGGAAAGGTGCTCCAGGTCCTGCACTTTGGAACTGTGAGCCTATTGTGACAACCAAACTGGGAAGACAATATGTCATTCTTGAATTTTTTTTTTTTGAGAGAGAGAGAGGGAGAGAGAGAGAAAGGGACAGTGAGAGAGAGAGAGAGAGAGAGAGAGAATCAATTTTATTTTAGTTTTTGATGTGACCTTCATTGCTCTGACACTTCCTTGTGTACATGGTGCTGGGGTACGAACTCGTGTCCTTGCGCATGCGAGGCAAGAGTCTTAACTACTGAGCCACCACTCCAACCCCTGTTCTTGAATCTTGATAGTAATGATGTTTCCCCTGTTTTCAGTGCTGGTTGTGTGCAGGTGTGTAAAACAAAGCTCCTTTTCCAGCTGTTAGTTGGTACTTTCCCCAAGGATCCTGGACAGTGATAAACACAATCTTTTCTTTTCCTGTGTACCAGACACATGCACCTACAACATGGTTGAGGAGTCTCAATGGGTTCCTGCCCTTCTTAAAGACCTGACCTGGGTGCCTTAGAAGGTTGGAAGGAGTCACTCCTAAGCATCCTGTGCAAAGGAGAGCAGAACAGCTGATGCAGAGCATTTTGTGTCTTTTGCTCTAAGAAATGCAAAGCTAGTGGAGCAATATAATTCTAAAACAGACAGTAGAGCAGGCCCTGGGCTGGGTCATTCTAGAGACATAACTTTGTACTTGGAGATTTTAGCAGGAATCATTCTGTTCTTAGCCCTGATAACTTCCCAAGCTTTTTCTGAAAAACTCAGTCTCTGCCCTGGGAGCAATTAGAAAGGCATCCAATTTTCCAAAACCTTCTTTAGTGTAGCCTTTTTATCTGACAGAAGGCATCTTGCCCACAGTTGAGTTTAGTGATGTCTGCTGGGGACCCAGCATATGAATATGTGGATGCAAGTCACCAAGACAACATGTGAGGAGGGAAAACATTTCTACAAGGGGAATACCCTATCAGTGGCCTTATTCTGGCCCTCTGCTTATATTTGCCTTCCTATTTTCTCTAACACCACAGAATACCATTTTCCTGAGTCCAGTGGGGGAAGGGGAAATTGAGTGTTAATATGGAGAAACAGACAACTATAGTATTTCAGAACTACCTCTGGTAATCAACCCCATTCTGAAATTTAAAACAAAAGTCACTACTGGTCAGTGATGTTAGTTAGTTGTCAGACAACAAACACATGGCAGCCAGAACCCCCCCCCACACACACGCACACACAGAGTTTGGGCCAATGATTTCTCTGGCAGCAAATGAAAGCTTTGGCTATTGCCCCCGAGGACTGGCTTAGCACTGGAGCCCTCTCTCTGTGGGTGTCCCTTCCCCCACACTCTGGGCTGCAGTGGGTGTAAATGTGTGTGTGCCTGGTGGGGTGCAGGCACCCTTGCTCATGAGTTAGGCAGCTGCACACCCGACTCTGGGACACCATGCCAGCATAATTCATCCCACACCTCACAGCCAGAGTGACTCCAGCCTCAATAGACAACAATTTGAAGGCATTGTTTACAAATCAATTTCCCCCTCTAAATAGGCTGTTACAAGAGGGGACCCTTCTGCTTGCCCAGCGTAGGCCCACCTGTCACTGGGACTTCCTAACCAGTGGTCACACTGTATTGATCTTTTTAATCCCCTCTCTTTGAAACACAGAGCCAGCTGATGTTGAGTTCTTCTAAAGAAAGACTCTCCCGCAGCCCCTACCTCTACAGGTAGCTGTGTATCCGGACTAATTCCCACTAAAAAGTCTTAATTGGCTTATGGGGCGCCTGAAAGATCTCCTTGTGTTTACAACGTGAAAAGAAATGTTGGATCCAAACACCTTAGTCTATCTTTAGCTGGTTCTTGGTGAAAATCAGGTACATTTTATTTTTTAATTGTTTCTGAAACAGGACTGGAGTGTTTGGAGGTCGGTGGGGATAGTGTTTCACTTTAATGGTTGAGCCACCAAGGGAAGGGAAGAAAAGCCCCAGAGACACTAACATTAGGCAAGAAACTTGGTGACTTATTTTTTTTTACTCAGTTTTATTTACATGAAGCATTTGTAGTACAAAAATGTAAACTTCAGTAGCTCATAATAATAGAATAAATTCTTTATGTACAAAAATACATTTTCATATGAATGAAGCATCTTGAATAAATTAAAGTACCGTCCAGCCCCGTGCCTGAATAGCTACGCAAGTACTGGGTTCTTCCTAGAGCGAGCCGGCAGTGGTGGGGGTCGGGATCCATAATGCATGAAGCCCACTCCTTGTGTCTCCTTTTTAAGCCTTTTCATTGTATTGTCAGCCGGCTCAAACCGAATTTTCATGCTCGTTTTTCTTCATTAGAGTTCTACAAATTGTAAAATTGACTTTTCACCTCGTCTTCAGGGGCTCATCTGTCTCTTTTCCAAATCACACTGAAGTGGTGGCTGGGGTCAGTTCTGAGCCAGCCACAAAGGAGGTTTTGTGGAGTTCAGAAAGTGCAAAAGAAAAGGCCGTCTGGGGGCGGGCAGGAGGGGCCCAGGGCTGAGCGCTGGAGAAACAGACTAAGGGTGCAGCGACCTAACACAAGCGGCTCAGGTATCCCCCACCCTTTTAAAGCTCCCGCTTCCTCCCTCCGCCTGGAGTGGGGGATCCTGAGACCGAGACCGCAGTTGGGTCCTGTGTATTGCCCTTTAGATTTGGGAGAAGGAAACCGGGTCTAAAAAGGGCCTAGTGGTAAGGGATGAAACGCGGCGACGTGTGAATCAAGTCTTTGGGCAGGCCAGGGAAGGAGAAAAGGGGGTCGCCGGAGCCATAAGCGAAGTCTTCGGAGGCAGCGGGGCTACTGGGGTCAGAGAGTGGCGAGGTGGCGGCGGCGCACGGAGAGGCCGCGGCACCAGAGCCCCAGGACTCCGCGTCGCTGGCGGGGCTCGGGGGTCCGGGTAGGCAGGGAGCGCACTGAGGAGGCAGAAGGCGCTCCCGGGCACTGCTCCCGGGCAGCCCTTGATCGGCCAGGCGCAGTGTCTCGGCCAGAGCCCAGATGTAGTTGTAGGCGAAGCGCAGCGTCTCAATCTTTGTGAGCTTGGTGTCGTCTGGGAAGGAGGGCAGCACGCTACGCAGCGCGTCAAGCGCTGCGTTCAAGTTGTGCATGCGGTTGCGCTCGCGATCGTTAGCCTTGACACGCCGGCTCCTACGTAGTGAATGCAGGAGCGCCTCGGAACGCACCCGCCCACGGCCCCTACGCCGCCGCCTTTCCTGCTCCTCGTCCTGCGCCCCTGGAACATCTGATGCCCCAGAGATCCCAGGCGCGACCCTGCGGGCCGGCGCGGGTGGCCCCGAGGCGGGGACTGGCAGTTTGAGCCTGGCACAGTCCTCCTCGTCGGTGAGGAAGCCGGACAGGTCGCTGCTGCTGTTGCTGCTGGCGCAGTCGAGGTCGGAGAGGCAGGTCTCCAGAGGGGCTGGCATCTTTGTGCTCTGCAGGACCGACGGACGGATAGAAGGACGTTTAGAGGGCAGGAGCCCGGACTGAGGGCAGGGCCGCTGGGAGGCACTTACGTTCCGAACGGCCCCGGGTTACTTTGTGCCCGCTGAGGGCGCAAGGGCGCAAGGGGAACTTGGCTTTGCCTTCACGCCTCGCCTGCAGGAGCCACGCGCCGAGCTGGTCTCCCGAGTGATGTCGCCGGCGATCAGATCAGCTCGTGTGAGCCCCGAGTGTGGCACACGACTGGCCTCAGGACCCCTTAAGTACCCTACTCAACAATGGGCGCCCCCCTCCCTTGCCACCTCCGCCCCGGAGGCAGCCCGGGTGAATGGAGAGAGGCGGCAGGTCAGCCCCGTGCGGCACCAGGGTATTTGCATAATTTATGCTCGCGGGAGGCCGCCCCTCCCCCCTCCTGGAGCGTGCCCGTAATTATCGCCGGCCAATCGGTGGCCTGGCCTGGCCCGGGAGCCAACTCCAGCTAAACAGGCTTGGGCGTCTCCAGGCAGTGAAACCCGGGCGGGGGCGGCGGGCGATTAGCGGCCTAGGCACGCTCCTCCTGGGGCGGGCCAGGCACCCCTGGCTGGGGTGGGATCGGGAGGCGGAGCGCGGGCAGGGAAGTGTGAGCTGCTCTGCGAGCTTTGGAAACCTGGAGCCCGCTGGGAGTCTGGACTCAGCCCTCCCTCGAGCTACTGAGAGGCCACTGTGGCTCTGGGCAAGTGATTTCACTTCTGAGTCTCAGTTCTTCATCTGTAAAATGGGACTCAGGTCTACCTGTGGAAGACGATAGAAGATGATCATTGTGGATCACTTGGCAGGGCGCTTTTGTAACAGAGTCCCGAATAAAGGGTTTGAGTTATGCAGCACGCTGGGAACCCGTGAAAAACTATGTCCAGCTAGACAGCGGCCAGGTGAGGGCCCTGGAGCAAGGGGCGGGAATAGGCGATCCTGCTTGGTCCAGGTTGTGGAGAAACGGGAAGGAAGCTGTTCGCCTTCACCGTTTAGGTGGGAATGGGAAAGGAGTGTGCCCCTGATTTCCCATGCTGCGGTGAATCATGACCTCACCAGTTCCTTCTTCCCCTACCCTCAACCTCCAAAGACTCCTGAGTAGCAAGTGTGCTCATCTCCTCCTCTAAGGCATCCCCCGAGACTTTGTTTCTCCTGTCTCTGGATAATTCCTTTGTTCTGCACGTCTCAGAAAGGTGCTTATAGCCTCTGTGGCTTATTCCAGTGTGAGCAAGCAAGCGGAAACTGCTTCCCTGGGCCAGGGAGAACTGGGCCACAGGCAAACAATGGAACCCCTTTCCACCGTGCTCTCTACCTTTGGGGTTATTAACTCACCTATTCCAGCAGAAGGTTTTTCACTTTTGCAGGTCAGGAGTCACTTTCCTCTAGCTATTAGAGAGGAAAAAAGTCTCAGGCACACCCTAGCTTTGCACTGGGCAGGAGTTAGTCATTAAGGGACAACCCTACGTTATAGGGCACCGGTATTTAAAACAAAATGAACAAAAAGTTCCTGCTCCCTCCCCATGATACCTGAGTGGTGGTCTCAGGCCTGCTCGTACCTGGCCTGCTGTCCTCAAAGGGAATTCTGCCTGGGCACCAGCCCCTTTGTGGAGCTATGCTGTCTGGAGGTAGTGTGTCCCTCTGCAAACTAGGGACTAGCACTTGCCTTCTGGTTCAGGGGACAATGCTGAGCCCTCCCTTTTCCCTGATGCACCCCACTTGTACCCTCCCCCTGTCGCCTTGAAAAAGGCTGGGAAACTGTTATATATACAGATTTGAGGTTTGTTAGAAGTCAACAGAAAGTGGCTTCAACCAGCTTTTGCAAGAAAGAACTAATATTGGACAGATGTTGGGGCACCTAAGAAGCCCAAGACTGTTAGACTCACTCTGCCTCTGTTCTCTTCCTCTCCCTGAGTCAGTTTCCACTTGGCCCCTTTGCTTTCCCATTGCCTGGACCTTATGTCACCCCTGGACCTTGTATTTATTTCTTTGGGTTGCCATAAAAAAAAAACCCCACAAAGTGGGTGGATTAAACAATAGAAGTTTATTCTCTCACAATTCAGGAGGCCAGAGGTCCAAAATGAAGGTGTCAGCAGGGTGGGCTTCTGCTTCCTCCTCCTCCTTCTCTTCCTCTCCTTCTCCTTCTTGTCAGCTTCTTTTTGTTTTTTGCTTTTTTTTAAGAGAGAGGGAGGGAGGGAGAGAGAGAGGGAGAGAAGGAGAGAGAGAGAGAGGGAGAGAATAAATTTTATTTACTGTTTCATGTGGCTTTCTTTGCTCCAAGACTTCCTTGTGTACGTGGTGCTGGGGATTGAACTCAGGTACTCTTGCATGCCAGGCAAGCACTATAACCACTGAGCAACCACGCCAGCCCCTGTCAGCTTTGTTTTGGAGACTAACAGGGAAAAAATGTTCCATGTCTCTTTCCTAGCTGCTGGTGGCTCCTGGCAATTGTTGCCTCATTGTTTTGTAACTGTACCACTCCAATTTCTGCTTTCTGTATTTACACAGCCTTACCCCTTTGTGTCTCTGTGTTTTCTCCTGTCTCTTAAGGAGACTTATTGGATTTAGGGTCCAGTCTGATCCAGGATGCTTTGCAAGGACCCTTGTTCCAAATAAAGTCACATTCTGAAGTCTTAGGTGGACATGTCTTTTGGTGGACCACTTACAATCCCTATAGCCCCCTTTCCGGATTCCTAGAGGAGAAAATCGGTTTTGGTTTGACCAGAGTCACTGAGATAGGCATTTGTCAGTTCTTTGACCATCTTTTGAAGTGTCTTTCTATTGAAGAGAAAAAGCTGTCTCTTCATCAGTGTGTTGACACCAAGAGAAGCATTCTCAGAGAAGGAAGTGAAACCACTTCTTTGTTGTCCCACCTGAGCCTTGAGTCAGATTTCTAGGGCTGCCTGGAATAGGTCTGCACCTTCTGGCTCCAGACTGCCAGTAAAAGGGGCATCTGGAAGAGAGAACAAGTGGGAATTAAAATTAGTCTTTTTGTCATCCACCAGCCCATGTGCCCTGAGTTGGGTTGCACCTGCCCCTGAAGTGCACCTTGCAGATGGACACAAAAGTCCCTTATGAGCTAGTAGTGGATTTGTGATTTCTCTTGCCATTGTTCCACTCTTCTGGCTAAAACGTAGCGACCTGACCAGGCAGGCATCTTAGCCTTGCCCTGCCTGCTCCAGGCTTTTAGGTGATGCATGTAGTGTTCCTTCCTGGATGCAAGTGCCTGCCCTTTGTGCTTTGACAAGTTCCTGGAGCATGGAGGCCCCTTCTATAATAGATCCACTGAGAGTTGTGCTGGCGTTAAGAAGGGCAGATGAGAATGAAGGGGATAGCTTAAGAGGCTCAGAACTTTTTACTCATAATAAAGATATAAAGAAATAAAAAGATAAAGACTGGGCTGTCTAGGTGGATATGTATCCTCCTGGGGGAGATGAAATTTCTCCCATCTCTTAAATTCTTCCAAGCTCATAAGCACATCCATGCAAACTCCCATTCCTAGAGCATAACAAGATGTGACGTGGACATGTAATAGATCTAACCACAGTAGAGGTCAAGGTGTCAAATGTGGTACCAGGCGTTCTGCTGCCCGAAGTGTGAGATATTCAGCTGCTGATCTGCTGGGGAGTAGCAGCAGGTAGGTGGGGCAAAAGTTCCAGAGGATTAAGGATTAAGCCAGAGTTTCTCACACTGTGGTCATCTGTGGTGGTGGTGGTGGTGGTTGGGTCCCAGTCCAGCCTCCCTAAATCAGAGTCCCTTCTCAGAATCTCTGGAGATCCGGCCTACATGCTGAAGTAACTGTTGACTGATGCTTACAGCCAGTGTGTTCATGTGGGACTACATGTCACTTTTAGCATTCCTTTTCCTATCCTGTGCTTGCCTAATCCCTTGAGGCACGTTGGACACGTTTATGTGACAGCTTGGAAGTGCTCCCAGTGGTTCCAGGGCTGGGATTCCTCCCGTGGCTTTGCTTCTGGGTCTATAACTAGGGAAGGGAGGTGAGGGAAGGCCCCCTGAAAAGTGCTCCAGGGCCAGCAGGTGCATGCTTGTTCCATGCAGCCCTAAGCCCTTGAGATCTGACTCAGGGCTCCATGGAACAACAGGGAGATAATTTTGCTTCCTTATTGAGAAGATCTTTGTGGTGTCAACACAATGATGGAAAAACTCAGCTTGCTTCTTCTCCTTTCTTCTTCTTTCTTCCTCTATCTCCTTCTTTCTTCCTCCTTCCTTTTCTTCTTCTCCATTGGTGGGGATTCGTTCCAGAGCTTTGTGCATGCTAGGCAGGCACTCTCCTGCTGGCCACTCCCCCAGCCCTAGAAAACTGCATTCTAAAGTAAGGTGGGGAGGAAGGGAGGAGCCTACCAGGATCCCTTGAGTTTTTTTTTTTTTTTTAAAGAGAGAGGGACAGAGAGAGAGAGAGAGAGAGAGAAGAATCATTTTTTAAATTTAGTTTTTTAAATGAGACTTTGGCTGCTCTCGCACTTCCTTGTGTATGTGGTGCTGAGATTTGAACCCACATCCTCATGTATGGCAAGCAAGCACCATAACTGCTGAGCCCCCACTCCAGCCCTTCCATTAAGATTCTTAGTGTTATTTTTTAAAGGAAGTCCAGAATAGGGGGCAAGTGGTGGTAAATAATAAATATTTATATATAACAAATTAATATTGTCAACACATAAGAATACAATGCAGCCTGTGCTGTTCACAACACAATTTCAGGATTTTAAAATGATATCAAATTACACTGCCTATAGGAGAACCAGGGATGGATCCAGATTTAGATTTGTGCTGAACATCTTCCTCAACCTTATCCCTGTCTTGGAGACCATTCATGATGTCAATGGAGTCCACAGACTTTGAACCCTTTTGTGAATGCAAAGAGGCAGAGCCAAATGCCCTTGATGATACCCTGCTTCAGTTATCAGAAACACTTGAACCTGAGGATGAGCAAATGATCTTTCAGAGATGCTGTAAGGGGAACTAAGATGAGAGGCTAGTGTGCTGAAAGTCCAGGGATGATAAGCAGAATGCATTTGGAGGAGGGGACCGCCATGACATTTAATTCCCTCCTAAATTGTTTCAGTTGAGATCCATCATTCTTTGTCTCCTCTGATTGATTAGATGAAATATTAATTTCAAGAATACTGAAACTAGATAGATCTGAGTTTTGTGCTGTTACAAGGCAAATAAAGAAATAACAGTACACATGAACTCTTGACCGCAATTAACGGGAGGTGAATGGTGCTGGCAACTTACTCTGCCATTCAGTATTGGGCACACTGAGTGCATAAGACCATCCTGAAATGGCAGTGCGGGCAAGGGCATCCCGGATGGGGAATTTTGCACAAAGATAAGTGCTGGAGGGAGCTACCCTTTCTAAAGAAGACTACATCCATCCTCTGTTTTGTTCTAGGGCTACCTGGGGGGGTGAGGGGTGGCATTAGTTTCATGGGTGGCATTTTAGAAAGAAAAAGTTGTAATCTTTTTAGGGAAAAAGGAAGGAAAGGTTCAGTTACTCAAGAGGAAGAGATGAAGGCTGATGTTGGACACAGAGCCTCTCTTACTCCTTTCAGGGCATTAACTACAACGCAGATATGCAGTTGCGTTTCCACATAAGAGCAGCAGGGTGGGGTTGGAAAGGGGAAACAATTCCCTATTTTCTTTACTGATGACCCATGACAGTTGTGGAAGGGGGGGTCTAGGGGAGGGGAGAAACGAGGCAGGAGGGGGGGAACAGAGGGGTCTTTCAGTGACAGAGCAAGGAAAATGGCAAATTATCCATGGTTTCCAGAAATCCGTGGAGGCCCCCTCGGCCCCTGCCCTGCTAAATACAGTGCCGTCTGTATGCATTTCCCACCTCAGAGTTGTCTGCTTGAATATTCCCTGGCATTGTGCACCAATGTGTTTGGTTGTACACAATCTGCCTACATGTGAAATGGATCTTGGGTTTCAGTGAGAGCCCTGGTGCAGATCTGCTTTATTCTAGTAAGTGTAAGAAATGCCAAATGACACTGAGCAATTCTGCAGCCTAATTCAAGTTGGGGTTTTCAAAGTCCATTTGGGGTTCTCAGACTTGTGCTGGTGTGGGGGAATAATATGTGCTTGGGCTGGCCCTGAGTTTTGAAGCCTGCTTGAAGTTTGGGCCAGCCTTGGGGAAAACAATGTCCTTTTTGTGCCCAAAGGAGAGTGGGGGAGGCGAAGTGGGTGTGCACACTTGTGTAGGGAGGGCTGGCAAGGGTGCAGGCCCTGAACTGATGAGGGAGAGAACAGGCAGAGGTGTTCACCCCATCCCCCTCAGTTCTGTTCACATCAGCTGTTAAAGGTTGCAATTAAACCCAGAACTGCCTGCAAAGTCTCCAAGTTCTGCTTTCCCATTGATTTCTTGAAATTAAATCTTCTGGGCTCAGGCCACCATCCTACTAGCAAATCCATAGCCCTGCTGTCCTCAGTATGTTTAACTCCCCAAACCCAGGCTGCCCATACCATGGAAAGTTAGTAAAGCCAGAGTTAATTTCCTTGAACAGTTTAATTTTTGTCTGTTTTTATTTTTGAATTCTAAAGAATTCAGTAGAGGAAAAAAAAAAACCCACTCCTCTGCCACCCCCACATGCTTGTGGGTCAAATGTGGGAACTCGGTCAGAGGGTATTTTCTTCTCTGTGTACAAACAAAGTCACAGTGAAATTTATCCTAATGGAATTCAACTATTGCTTTATGGAGGAAAGAATTCACAAATAAACTCAGAAATAGCTCAAGTATTCTTTCATTTAACTTTTTTTCCTATCTTAACACTTGGCTACATAAATTCATGTTGAGTTCGAACACAAATGCATTTTGTTTGTAGTAATTAAAATGTTTTAATGAGACAACCATAAAATCCACCATTAATTATTTTATTTCAAACACTTCTGCTTTCTTTTGAACCAGGTCTATTTAGAAATAGTTTAGAGAGTAGCCTGCAGTTTTATTCTTTCCTCTGCATTATACACAGGAGTGGAGAAGTCATTTATAAATAATTACACAATGTTTTGGGTCTTTGGGCTTGTATAATATATCAAAGCGATTAGTACACTTATTGTTCCATTGTAAATGCGTTTTTTCTCCTTTCAGTTTCACTGGCCTTGTCTTCTAGCTAAACCTTTTTCTGGAAATCTTTTGTCTTCTTCATTCTTTTTGCTTGTTACAGTCCAGGAGCATTCTTCTTATTCAAACACTCGCAGCAGGGGCAAAGAAAGCGACTTCGGCCGCATCTTAAGTTTTACCGTAACTTTCTGGCATTTTCTTTTCTTCCAGTTTTCCCAGACTACCTAGGGGCAATGAAGAATTATAACATACATGAATTATTGGTACTCCCCTCGAGTTAAGGGGGAGGAAAGCGCCTCATTTTCTATGCCCCCAAGGGACCGAACGAGCGGGCGGCCGCTAAACAATGTATTTATCACTTTGCATCTCTTTGGGACGCCCGCCGCGCCCCAACCCGGGCCGCCGCCGGGTTTTTTTTTTTTTTTTTTTTTTCTCCTCTGGCCGCCAGAGAGCCGGCATCTCTCCATTTCTTTTATGAAGCCACAAATAAAGACCTGGGCTGGAGGAAAGGGGTGTCCCCTGAGCCTTGCGCCACCGGCCCTCGCACTGCAGCGCTTCCCACGGCTGGGGCCTGGGAGAGCCCCGCAGGGCGGCTCGCGGGCGCGTGGGGGCTGCGGAGTGGGCGCCCAGACCGAGCCCGGTCCAGGGAGAACCCGGACATTGATGCAGGCTGGTTCCCGCGCACCCAGAGGGCCACCTCACTGCCGGAGCCGCGTGAGGGGATTAGGGCTGCACGAGAGGCGACTGCAAGGAGGCCTCCAGCCACGTGAGGACAGAGATGGCTTCAAAAGTCCCCAACATGCTAATCCTTGTTATCCCGCACGACAACCGGAGCCGCGCGGAGCTCGGGCCTGCCTCCTCCAGGCTGGCTGTGTGTGTGTATGCAGGGCGGGGAGGTGCGCCCGGCTCCCCTGGCCCCTGGCTTGGGTTTGGGGCCAGAGATGACAATCTGCCTAACTTTGCCCCCGTACCCGGGACCCCCGGGGCAAAGCCGAGTCGGTGCTTGGGCGTGCACCAAACCCTCATGAAAGCGTGGGGAACTTGTTACAATTAGAACTAAAACTTCAGCTGCTCACCTAGTAGTTAGAATGGTGCCCCAGGATGAATTCGTGGGAAACGGGAGAATGGAGGCATTGGCATTAGAATAGCGCCGCCACTGAGTAAACAAAAAACGACGGGTGAAAGCGAAGTGTGAGTGAAGAAACCCCAAGGGAGAGGTGCTGCTACCGCGCCTGGGCTTTTTTCGAGACTGGCAGGGAGTTCAGTCCCCTGCCCCCTTCCACCGGGCCCCGCCCCCGGGCCGGGAATTCGTCGCAATCTGTCAAGACCCGTCCCTTTCCCTAAGAAGGGCCGCGCCGGGCGCCGGGGGAGCGCTGAATGGCCCCTCCAGGTCGGGCGGGCGCGCACGCCCCGCGGCCTGTGCTGGATTTGGCCGCATTTGCATAGCAGGTGCTGGTGCTTGTCCATTCTTACTTAAAGAAGTTTTAATATGGGATAAATTACCAGGAATTAGGAGCTGACGTGGGCGGGAATAAAGGAACCGTGTCGTCTGTCTTCTTACCGCCGCCTGGAGTGGAAGGAGAGAAACATGAAGTGAGATTGGACTTTAAACTCCTCCTAAGAAGCTACAGCTACCCACCCCCACCCCCGCAAAAGGAGCAAAGAGAAAACAGGAGGGAACTTTAATCAATTTGATTTTAGAATCAGTTCTGCATGGAAAAAGCAATAATTCCAGGGATGGTAATGCGATTAGCGAGCTTTGAGTCAGAAAGTCTGGCTGAGTTTAAAATGTTAATCCCGGTCCTAATCCACCCCGTTGGCGGTAGAAGTGTTACACCGCAAAGCGAGTATTTCTTCCTTACTTTTAAAGAAACATCAGGGAAGGCCTGCATGGCCCGCAGGTACTCCAGATTCCAGGTCTGGGGACAACAGGACAGCCAAGGTCTCCTCTATGCAGAGCCCACAAGAATCCTCCTCCCTAGTGGAAATCAGGCCAACGTGGCTGCTTAGAGATGGAACTGGTTTTTGGGTTCATTCCAGTTGCTTGGAATCTTGCAAAAGTTTGGAGCAAAGTGCATTTTCAAAGAGATGGGATTTGAAGAGATAGCAGTTGGGGTTTTCTGGTTCTGCCCCCACAACTCCATAAATATTCTCAAAGGAACAATCTGGTGTTCCGTTTTAGGGTCTTGGGGACTGGAGAAGGAGATTGGCTGCCTCAGACTCCAGCCTGCTCACACAATTGTGATCTGGCCTACTTATCAGCTTAATGAGAGAAATTACTGGGTCCTGAGACCCTTGTGGGGTTTCCAGATACTTGAGAGCCTGGGATGGGCCAGGGTGAAGAGAGGGTGGAGTTAGCATGAGCAAGCTCCCCCCAAGGCTCTCCACACTGAGGGTAGGAATCCGGCCTGTTCACTGAGTGGTCAAATGCTCTCTTCTTTGCCCTCTGGCCAAGGAATCTTCCTCTTTTCTTCCCAGGACCACACACTGCTTTTTAGTGCTCAGTCCCCCATGATCTCTGATGGTTTCTCTCTCCTGGCCCTATTTTGCCCCACTCTAAGGCAGGATCACACCTGGGATCATGTGGCAGGTCTCTGGCTTGCCCCTCATGCAATCCAGGGAAAGCAGTGTGAGGTGCTCAAATGGACCATATGGTTTGGAGAGAGAGCCTTGGAGCCCACAGACAATGGGGAAGTGAGAGGCCCAGGTCAGTGGCCGAGTTTGTGCGGCTGCAAACCTCCCTTTCAGCCTAATGAAGCTGTTGTCTGGGGGTAATGATGCAAATGCCTGGCGCTTTCTCGCTGGGATAGTCTAGAACGTGATTTGTCATACAATCTGAATCTTTGGGAGGACTTTAGACAGAACCTCCCCCAAAGATGGAGATGAGCCATATGTGCACTTTGCATCTGAAGTGGAAGTGGGGGGTGGTGGGAGGGGAGGCCCCGCCCACATCGACTTCCCCTGAACAGCATTCTGGCTGGAGCCTGGCAGCGTGAGGACAAAGTCCAGAAGGAGTTGAGTGCTGTCCGACCCTGGGGAAAGAGTGGGTGCAGTCCGACCCGGGGGAAAGAGTGGGTGCAGTGCCGGCATGTAATCATGATGGTGTGTGCTGGGGAAAATGCAAGGGATTTGGATATGCTGACTAGGGTAATCATTGCTCCTGTCTGACGGTGGAGAAAGGGCCATTATGAATACTCCTTTAACAATGCTCAGATTTCACTTCCTCGAGTGGGGCTAATGCTCAGGATGGACAGACATTTCAGTGGATATTTCTGAAGTGGAAATAGTAAAAAAGAAGCATGGACAAGGTGACAGGCCAGGGACAGGAGAGAAGGGAAATCATGAAGTAAAGTGGGGAAGCAAGGGAAATGGGAAAATCCTCCTACGGGTTTGAAGGGGAAGGAAGCCTGGTAGTTTTTGAAGGAAGAGAGATAGCTCCCTATTGTAATTTCACTTGCACAATGTGCCCTGTCTGAAGTCTGGGGACAAAAATCCATTATTCATTATTAATCTAAGCAAATAAGCAAACCCAACCATCATGGAATGAATTGATCTAATAGGTTTCCACCTGCACTGCTCCCATGCAATAGAGAAGCTCCAATGGTTCAATATGACCTGAGTGTGAAACTCTTTTCAGTGACAGTGAGTGGTGGAAAGAGGTGTCTATGGGTTGGAGTTTGTGTAGAGGGGACTATAGAAGCAAAAATGACATGCCTACATCTGCCTATCCACCAGGCCTTTCTCTTCTACCCCTCTTCTGTGTCCTTAGCACCTGGTAGAGCGCCTGGCCTGCCTAGCTGATGCTCAAAGCGTTGTTTGTGGAGAGAATGGCTTTGTGCACTGTCACTGGTGTTCACGTCTGCATGGAGCTCACATGCATGCTCATGCACAGCATTTCTGCACCTTTCCGGAGGAAGGATGAGGAGTTAGATTGTACCACTTCTCTGGTATCACTGTACCTACTATAACCTGGGGATTGTGGCCCGCAAGTTGGCACTGCAGTCTCAGACTCTCTCTGCTGTGGGCTCAGTCTGAGCAATCCCTGGCTACAAGAGGGCTTGCTGGGTGGATGCCTGTTCACCCACCGTGGTGGTATAACTTTAGGACTTAAGTGAGGCACAGAATGGGAAATGGAAGAGAGGTCCCTAATTACCCTGTTGGCTTTAAGGGTTGGGCAAGGGCAGATCAAAACCCTGGTCACGCCTTTGCCTCCTTGGATCACTCCTCAGGTTGTAGGTAACTTGTCACCAAGTTCTGCCAAAGCCCTGGCACATGATACTCTTTCTGCTCCCTCAGACACCTCCAGCCTCCTCTGTGGCTACTGAGGGATAGAGGAGCAGGCAGTTGCCCTGGTGACAGCACCAGCTCTCAGAGCCCAAGCCACAAGCTGCTCACCGCAACACCTGTTACCACAGAGACATGGAGAGATGTGTCCTTGGGTGGAGCTGGGTGGGGGTGGGGGTGCTGGGAACCCCGTGGGACCAGATTTTCTGCTAACTTGAGGCCTATGCAAAAAAAAATGTTTTACAAAATGGGAATCTTTCTAAGTACATTGGGTTTGAACTCATGTACTTGCACATGCCAGGCATACGCTGTAACTGTTGAGCCACTGGTCCAGCCCCACCAGTCTTCTTTTTTGCTTTAACACATATATTCCAGATGCCCATTTGCATGAGTGCTGGGACTGCTCAGGGCCAGGATGCTTGGTGTCCCTCTTTACTTCTCTGCTCCATCACTACCACCACCACCACCACCACCACCACCATTCATATTGATAAAAATATTATTTGTGAACATTATTTGTAAGGGTGCTGTGTCTTAAATATGCTTGGTTTTCATAAATCCACACAGCATTTTCATAAATCCACACAGCAGCTTGTGAAGCATGTATTTGCATCTGCCTTTTAAATACCAGGAGACTGAAGTTCAAGAAGGTTAAGTCATGTATCCAAGACTATGGAACCCACAGGCAGTAGAGTCAGCATGGAACCCAGGACCATCTAGCTTCTGTGCCCATGATCTCCACTATATATCAGCCCTCTTCTCCCCTTTATCACGTTACATGAACAGCTGCTCCGTGGCCAGCTC